>QTSX02002920.1:0-34768 GCA_014839935.2 Entomophthora muscae | reverse complement strand
GGGAGGAATCCCTGATTAATTTGGACTATTTTTTGGCTTGGGTTTGTCTGCATTTAAAATTAATTAGGTCTAAACAATCAGGACGTGCTTTGGTTACTTCAACAAGATCCAATTCAACTAGAATTGATGGCATCCTGAAGTGTTTTTTAGGCACTAGCCAATCAGAGGTTGGGTCGGAAATTGATGAGAAACCATCCAAGCTCCTTGAAATCACTGACAAAATTTCTATCTCACCCAATCAAATGGCTGGCTAAGGTCAGCTGACCGTAAAATTCAAATGGGTTCCCTTAAAGCAAGACAGGGGGATTTTGGTCCCCTGCTTGCTCATTCTTACAATTAAAGTTTGACCCTTCATAACTTAAAAAATTTGGTTGTCCTTTGGGTTCTTTCCTTGGTCCCTTTTGATTTTCTAAAGTGTTAGTATTGGTTTTCTCTTTTCTTACCTTCTCCCTTTGTTTCCAGATCTCCCAGTGTCCTTCCAAAGTCCTTATATGTGTTGTTAACATCAACAATAAGGCTTGACACTTTTGCTTTAAAAGAATTAATTCAAACTAAAAATTAGTGGTTTAAACAGTATAATTCCCTATTTCAAGTTCAATTTTGCCCCCTTTTGCTTTTTGTTGTGAATGCTGCCATTCACCATGTTTTGATTTTGCCTTTGTTGGGTTACTTAGAGGACAAATCTCTTTCTTTCAATTTTGCCCTTCAAAATGAGGCTGGCTCTGAATTGGGAAATACAATTGTTCAGTTTCCTGATCCTGTGCAACTTACTTGCCCCACTCATGCCTGTGGCAAGTGATCCTACTGTCCTAGTATTCTTTTGTGGTATTGTAAACCATTATATAATACATTTCCTATTTTCCAATAAAATTAAGTTTTATTCACATTTTTTTCTTTTTGCCTCCATGTACTTTGGCGCCTCTCTAGCCACGTCTAGTAGATATTATTCATTCAGGGCCACAAGTTAATTGCATAGCCTTCCCTGCCATTCTAATCAAGACTTAGTACAAATCCAATCCTAAGGTTAGGATTTCCTGTTGTGATTCTGTGCCGCACCTCAGATCACAACAAAAATGGTGCTCACTACAGGGGCTGTAAGCCCCTTGGTTACCCCCTTTACAACTACGTTTTCAGGACCTTTGCCTCCACCTATACAAGAGCCAACTTTGCCTGAAATTACCAGTCCTCCCATTGCAGAATACATTGCTGAACCACCTATTATCCCTACTGTGCTGAACCTTGGGATTAGTCCCTGCCTAGTGTCCTACCCTTTGGGTACCCCTGACTTGGAACAAGTCATGGCAGTAGTCCTTGGTATAGCCCATGATGGGGCCATCCCTTGCCTCTAGCTTCAGTTCAATTGGACATAATACTATGAATTGATTGTAGTGCCACAATTTCCTCAGCATCTCCTCTTGGCAGCTGGCCTCACTGAACATCTATTGTCCTCCTTTGTACAACCTGCCTTAGCCCATTGTTGTAACTGTGCTGTTTTAGCAGAGTTACAAGGGGAAAAATATTTAGAAGCTAGATAATAATCTTTATTGAGAGATAGTGATTATATAGTCATTGTAAATCAAGGATAATAGGAACATAATTGTGTTGATCACATGGCTGGATGGTGAAGGGGGTGGCTTGATCCTGGTAATGAGTCAAGCGCCAAAACAAGGTATCCACCATAAAGGATCATCATCTGTTCATGTTGTTGGATTTGGTAATTTGAGTTGACTTCCTAGTCTGGCTTTGAGTGGCCAGGTAATTGAATTGTGGGTCACAAACCCACTTGTTTAGGACCTTGCTGGCGGGTTGCCTGCTGTTTTGACACCATCATCAAATGGTATTAGGGCTTCATGTTCAGGAAATTTTGTTGTTGCAAGCCACCGTCACCCATCACTGGGATCAGTTTGCGGCCCACCCACAGTGGATTCATTCCCTGTTTTCCTTAGTATCAGACAATCAGCGCAACTCTATCACCTCCCAGTCTTGTTTGGTCACTTACATTGAAAGAATGCGCCAATCTATCCCTGAGTATGTCAGAGAGCGCCTTCATGAGTTCCACCAACTGGAACAGCCCTGGCGTGCCCAAGTAGACTCTACTTTAAACACCTATCTCACCAACTTTGAACAACTTGTGCAACAACTTAACAAGTTCAGTGCTTATTCCTTTGACCAATTACAGCAAGTAGCAGTCCATGCTGAAAAGGGCCTCCACAAACTTGGCAAGGACTTTGATCAAGAAAGAGCTGCTACTGCCTCCACCATTGCCAAACTCCAGACTCAAGTAAATGAACTGTCTGCCTCCAAAGCAGATGCCCCGCCTTTTCCTCCATCCAATGAGCTAGCAGATAGAGAACAGAGGCTCTGGGATGCCATTCAAAATTTAAGAGCATCCACCTGCTGTTAGGATTGCCCTACTGAAGCCCCTCAGCCTGATCCTCAAGTGCTTGCGCTGACAGCTCAGGTTGCTGAATTACAACAAGAGGTTGCTACTTTGTGTGAGGCAATTTTGTCTGTAGTTAATCCACCTGAAGTTTTGGGCAAAGATGGTTGCTGCCCTGGCTTGTCAAGAGCCCCCTGCATCCATTGTGCTAGAGAGTTAATATCTCTAGCCAATGAAGTGGACCTCCTGATTCAAGATCACTCTGAGCTTGATAAAAACGTACAAGAACTAAGTGCAGTGGTTGATTCAGTAAATGACAGGTTTGCCCCTTGGCTTTTGGTAGGCCCGTCTCTTACTTCCCAACTGGCTGAGCTTTCTTTGGTAGTAACTACACAGGGTCAGCTCCTGGATGTTACTGAGCAGCAGACTGCCCTTGCTAATAATATGGGCACCCGCACTGCTGATACCTTAACTACCCTTGAAGGTAGTGTTTGCCAGGTGTGGGCCAGGCAGCCCCCCACATAGTCAGAAGCAGAATTCTCCTCATGCATAAATGTACTTGATAGCAACAATGGTGGCCCAACTCCAGAAGCACATTTCAAGTCTACCTTTAAGCAAGTTTTTGACCCCAGAACCTCAACCATTGCAGCTTTCCTAACTATCTATGAAACTGCCATGAGAAGAGCCTTAGATGAAGTTAAGAAGGAACAAATTCTGACCTGTCTACGCCTGACCTGCCAAGAGGTAGTCATGCCAGAGCTTCCCACCATTGAAACCTGGGAAGATATGAAGCAGCTTTTGATTGACAAGTTTGGTGGTGACCTTAGTTTGGAAGTGAAGAAGGACGCTTTTATGCACATTGCTTTCAAGCCTAAGGAGACATTAGCTGAGTTTGCTGACAGGTTCTACATGGAAGGACAGCAACTGATAATGAGCAGACACTTGACAGTCCATGAAGCTTACATGGCTTGTAATCAAGCCCTCAAAGTTAACCAGCTTCTGTGTCTTCACTTCAAAGATCATAAGGCCATGCTTTCTTCCATGAAGAGCATAAAGACACTGTTGTAGGACATGCACCTTACCCATTCTGGAGCAGTTGTTAGGGAAAGTTGAGCTGCTTCTACTTCTGGTTCATCTTCCCATGGCCCTCACATTCTCACCATGAACTCACAGGATCCTCCTTGACTCCAGGGTTGTCATAACTGTGAGCAGAAATGTCACCATTCCTGAATCTGCACCAACTCTCAGGTTGAAGGAGCTGATCCCAAAGAGAAGGTGGGAAAAGAGCAGTCAACCTAGAGGCAGAGAGGCTCTTGGTTAGAAATTCTTCCCAGTCTCCTCCAGTTCCCCCCTTCATTGCTGACTGAGCCTGCTGACAATGAGGCTCCTCCCATTCTTCTGCTATTCCACAACATATCTGATGACTCTGACATGGACAATTCTGATATAGAAGATCCTGATGCCTATGGGTACTCTGTCTTGGCTGTCCCTGAAACTATTACAGTTCCTTATAAGCTACGTTCTGGGAAGACTACTACAACCGCCAAGCCTCTGCCTGAAGCCAAGGAGGTTGTCTCTCGCCCTTACCTCACCCAAGCCAAGAGATCTCCTGTTCTTGTTGAGACTTCTGAAGAAGCTGCTGAGGTTGCTGACGCTGTGTTCAAAAGTTTCACAGTCTTGCTCCCTCTCCAGAAGGTCTATAAGGAGTTCCCAGGTTTGAGGTGCATGATCAAAAATTGTGACAAAAAACTAGCTGAAGCCCAAGATATCCTGGCTGTCCTTCCCCCTTTTGGTTGCACTACCACTTGAGTAGAGATATCCATTCAAAAAGTGAAGATTAAGGCTGTTCTAGACACTGGCTCACCAGTCAACGTTGTATCCTCCAAGATTGTGAATAAACTCAAACTTGCCCCCGACCTCAATTATCACCAGTCATATGGAACAGCTGGACTGTCTATGACCCGCGCCATAGGGGCATTCTCCGCTCTACCCATGTGGTTTGGCAAGCTTCTCCTAGCTGCGCCAGCAGTTGTCTTGGAAAACAAGAGTTACAATCTCTTAGTTGGTACCCAGTTCCTTTGGGAATATAATGGGATAATCAACTTGAAAGATGGCTACCTCTCTATTCTAGGATACAAAGTCCCCTTAATTTTTGAAGAGCCAGTTAAAGTTCCGGGGAAACGCCTCAAGACCTGCGCCTTGGAATATCCCACTGGGGTTTTCAACCTCAAGTATTGAACCCACTCTTCAAACATGAAATGTCCACCCATGGCTTTCCCTGCGTCTGAGGGGATCCCTCTCTTAGCCATGTCCGCTGTCACTATCTCCCCTGGCTCTCAGGCCATCCTAGACTCCCAGATATCATATGAACTACCTGAACAAACCTTCTTGGAATTGTACTCTCCTCCCTCTCTAGGTTGCAAAAAACCCTATCTCTGTCCAGGCATATTGGATGTCTCTCATAAAGACCCTGTTCAACTGCTGGTTGCCAACTTAACTGCTCTCCCCATACATGTGTCTAGAGGGCAGGTTGTTGGCTATGGCAAGCTATTGAATGCTCCTGAAGTCCTATCTCTCCATCCCTTTGGTACGTTCCAGGACTTTAACTTACCTGAGGATGAGCCATAAGTCCTATCATTGTTCACTGCCCAAGACTTCCTGCAACTATCTCTGGTTCAACAGAAAGAGGTGCTTGACCTACTGGACCAGTTTTTGGATATCTTTGCTAAGAATAGCACGGATTATGGGTTAGTCAAAGGTGTCATTCACCAGATTGATACTGGTGATGCTCCCCCCTTTTGTGCTAAACCCTACCGCCACAGTCAAGTAAAAGATGCTCAGGTGTCTAAAGAGCTTAAGCAACTTTTAGATGCTGGACTGCTTGCTCCTTCCCAAAGTCCATGGGCTTCCCCCTTGCTCATACTAAAGAAGAAGGATGGAGATCATTGTATTGTGGTGGACTACTGCTACTTGAATTCCTTAACCAAAAAGGATTCATACCCTTTACCATGCATTGACAATGCTCTCTGCCGCCTTGGGGGCTCTAAGTTCTTCTCTGCCATGGATCTGGCTTCTGGATACTGGCAAGTTGATCTCTCTCCCAAAGATAGACAGAAGGCTGCACTCATCACTTCTGAAGGATTGTTTGAGCCCACTCAAATGCCGCAAGGACTCTGCAATGCTCCAGCTACTTTCCAACAAGCCATAGATTCCATTCTTTGTGATTTGAAGCTCTTGTGTGCTTTAGTGTACTTAGATGATATAACTGTCTTCAGCACCACCTTCACTGATCACTTGGCCCATCTCATAGAGGTGTTCATAAAGATTTGTAAGGCCGGGCTTAAGTTAAAACCATCTAAGTGTGCCTTCTTCAAGGGACACCTTGAATTCTTGGGACATGAGGTGACTCAGACGGGAATTTGCCCCATGACTAAGAAATTTGAGGCCATTGACAAAATGCTTCCGCCCACCAACCTGCGAGAAGTTCAAGTCTTTATTGGCATGATGGGATACTACAGACAATTCATCCTCAATTTTGCTGACACTAGCAAACCCTTGGTCCAGCTGTTGTGTAATATCCCTTTTAAATGGACTGCCAGTCAACAACAAGCCTTTAAAACCCTCAAGCAAAAACTTAAAGAGGCTCCCATCTTATTATATCCCGACTAAAATAAGGAATTCATATTGTATACTGATGCTAGTGACCTGACTATTGGGGCTATCTTGGCTCAACTTAATGATGAGGTTGTGGATCACCATGTAGCTTATACCTCTTGTGTCCTGAATAAACATGAGAAGAACTAAAGTGTGACCAAGAAGGAGTGTCTTTCTTTGCTGCATGCTGTCAAGAAGTTCTGCCATTACGTATATGGCACCCATTTCACTGTGATTACTGACCACGCTTCACTCAAATGACTACAGCAACTCAAGGAACCCAAAGGACAACTAGCTAGATGGGCTCTCCAATTGCAAGGGTATGACTTCACTGTGCTGCACTGTCCCAGGATTCAACATCAGAATGCTGACAGACTATTCAGAATGCCCATCCTTGCTTTACACCCTGCTAAAGCTGACTGGTTGTATGAATTAATTGGATACCCTTTATCATGGGAGAGCAAGACAGAGGAGGTTTGAGTTGCCCTTTCTAAGCTATCTGAAGACACCCTCATTTGTGACAATCAACTTTTCAAGAAGGTATAAGACCACTACTTGCCCTATGTAAGGCCTAGTCTCCGCCTTTTGTTGGTGCTGCAAGCCCATAAGGAGACGGGACACGGGGGTGTTGCCAAGACCCATGCCTGGCTCCAGAAGAATTACTTCTTGGAAAATCTTTTCTTGCTGATCCCAGATGTTATTTCTAGTTGCCATGATTGCCAGCTCTAACATCCTAAAGCCACCGCTCATGAGTTCAAGCTAGTCCCCCCTCAATACGCCTTTCACACTGTCAGTATTGACGCTGTAGGGCCTCTCCCTTGCTCCTGCTCTGGTTGCCGCTTTATCCTAACTGCTGTTGATCATTTTAGCAAGTGGTTAGAAGCCAGAGCTTTAAAAGATATAATTACCAAGACTACTGCAAATTTCTTGTTACAATATATATTCTATCAACATGGGTGTCCTCAATTCTTGCTGTCTTTTAATGACACCAATTTCAATGCTTCCCTAAGCACGTCTATTGTAGAAGCTATGGGAACTCACCAATCCTTTTCTGCACTGTATAATCTGTCAACCAATGGGACTGTTGAACAATCAAATTTCTCCTTTGTGTCCATTATGAGGAAACTCACCCTCTTTGATGCTGCCAATTGGGATATGTTCCTCCCTGCTGCCTTCTTTACTTATCAACTCATTAGACACCAAGTGACTGGCCAATCCCCCTTTGCCATGCTGTATGGGCGTGAAGCCACAAAACCCTCAATCTTGGGACCCCCTTTGCTTGAAGTTGATGTTTCTGCCAATCCTTAAACTCACGTCAAGGACTTGACTAATTGTATCATTGACATTCAGAAAAGGGCATACTCAACTGCCTATAAGGCCAAGGCCTTAGAGCTCTTGCCTTCCTATGCTTCTAGAGCCCCCCTTCTTGAGTACCAAGTAGGTGATCTAGTCCTCTACTATCAGAATCATACTGGAGGCAGAGCCCATAAGCTAGGCTCTCTCTGGGTTGGACCTTGTGAAGTTACCTTCAAGAAGGGCGTCAAGTATACTGTAAAGCTGCTATCATCTGGCCATCCTTTTTCCTGAGTTCACTCCAAATTCCTCCGCAAACATCAATCTCCTGGTGTCCAATCTTGAGGGGGAAGATGTCAGAAATTGCGCCATTAATGCTATTTTGATATGGCCTTTGAATAATGATATGTGCAAAGATTTGGTTGGTTTTGCTTTCAACCTTGGATAATCTTCACCTCCCATAAATGGGTTGGCATCAATGTCCACCCATTCCAGATTGCCATACCAGCCCTTGTCTGATCCTGGTATAACCTCACCCCAACGTGACCCCCTCAACCACTCTGTCTACCTAATGAGTGATCATTGACCCTTGTCTACTATTTAAGTAGAATTACTTCTCCTGATAAAGACAAGTTTATCCACATTTGTGTTGGTGTTTGTATTCTTCAAGCTTTTTCCTTTCCTTTTTGCCAAAATAATTCCTCTTCTTGTATTCCCAGAAATTAAGGTACATGCCCTGAATTTTGCCCTGAAGGCTAACCCAAGGATAGCTTTGAACCTCAAATATTTTGTTATAAAGATTTCCTGCCGTGTCCTCCTGGATGTTGTCCCCAGGAGCCAAACACAACAGACCAAGAGTAATTAAAATACAAGCATAAATTTTCTGGATCCTCTGCAAGCAAGTTATAATGTTCTGGAAATAAAACTGAGTCACTTAAAAAATGGTGCCTCAACTTATTTAGAGCCAGAATTTGATCCAGAACATGTTTGGATGTCTTATAAAGTAAAGCAGAAGAATCACAAGAACCTCACAAGAAGAAAGAGTGAATCAAGGAGTCTTATCTAAAGATACCATGTGATTATCAAATACAATCCAGAAAATTAGATATTTACCACAGATGCCTTATCAAGGCTATATCAGAAGCATCTAATGTGCAAAAATGGCAAAGACCTTAATTGGCCCATGTTAATAATGGGGATCTTCAAGAAAATTTTCCCTAAAAAACTATGGATACTCAATATAAGGTCATAAAGAGCAAACACCTTCTCAAAAACATCTATGACACCCTACATTATATCCTCCCCAACAGCAATACAATGCTGACAACCAAGGGCAGGAAGATATTCTGGAAAAAAAAATTGTCAACTGATTTTCAGTCATTTTTAATCAAACTATAAATTTCTTCATATGTAATTTATTTAACTTTACAATAAAACAAAATTTAAATATACTCTAGTTGTTTAATAAAAGCTATGCTCCTCAAATATAATTATTTTTATTTTATTTCTTTTGTATTTAAGAGGCTAAATTTTAAATAATACTTTTTTAAAAGCTAATTAATTAAATACCACTGTCAGGAAATTCTAATCTATCAGGGTTGACTGATCTGTATTCCCATCCCTAAAGCTATGAGCTAATAATAGACAGGCTATAGCCAGATGCAAGACCTCTATTCTGGAATAAGGAGAAACTATATCAATACTTTTAAAGTTTAAAATCCAAAAGACACCTGAGACATTCTGGGTCTCAGGTCATGAGTCAATCCAGGAGCTTTTAATATTAGATGCTAGGCATTCTGGATCCCAAAATAGAGGCAAACCTGCCCTATGAAATAAAGATGGGGAATTACAAATATCCTGTTTCACCAATAAATGAGACAGAAAACCTCCTGTGCAAGTTTTGTGCATTAGACCATGCACAAGATGGTACCCCACCCTATGGATGTCAACTTAGTTGGTCTCAACTAAGTCAAGGGATATCCAGGCTTAAGAGGAGAAAATAGCAGCCTAGGATATTCCCTCATTCCAAAACCTTATTCAGGTTTGGAATCCAACTCTGGGGGTGAAACTAGTAGTTTGGGGATGATAGTCTAGCTAGTAAGAGTTATCTGCAGCTAGACGCTAGTCTGGTTGCTACCTTTACGCTATAAAAAGCCCTTCCAAGATCACTTGGGAGGGAGATAATTAATAACCATCAACATTACTACTAAACCAAATAGTATTAGTGTCAAGTACAATAAGAGTGTATTATTGATACTTTCAGAATCCTGCCAAACCATCACAGCTGGTGTTGCATCCCAAAGACCACAGGACTCTCCCTTTACTTGGCTCCAGTAACAACAGAACTCCGCCAGTTGCTGCAATCACACACTGATTGGAAGCACATCTGTCCCCATAAAGATATCCCAATCTCAATATACATAATACCTTATATAAAAACAATAAAACTTCTTCTTCTTCAAGAACCAAAAACCTTGACAACCACTACTAAAAAATAAATAAAGAACACTAAAATTTTCATAGAATAACTTTTATGGGAAAGAATTTCTTTATTTTTAATTTTTAATTTTTTTATTGTTGCAAAGAGAAAAAATTAAATGTAAATAAAATTATAGTTGGATCAAAAATGACTGAAAATCAGTTGGCAGGAAAAAATTGGCAGAGTATCTTCCTGCCCCAACAACCCAGAAGATTGACATATAATTATGGTACCATAGATACCTGGGATACACCTGCGTTAGAAACCTGTATAAATATCTCAAGTTTCACTAATAGGGATCAAAATTTTGGACAACATTAAAGAGGAACTCAACTAATGTGAGACATGTGAAAGGTTCAACCACCTCAAAGGGCAGCTGTCAGCATTCAAACTGTCTACATGTAACATCCTCCATTTCAATAATCCCAAATTTTATTTTGGCTTTATTTTTTACAATTTTACTTAAAACTTGAAAATTAAAACCAAATTTTAATTTTAACATTAGGGACAATTATTTAAGGAAAAAAACATCAATAAATATACAATAAAAATATAAATATATTTTTTGGGAATTGTTGACATGGAGAATATTACATGTAGACAGTTTAAATTCTGACAGTTGCTGCCTCAAAGCACCGCCTAAGTCTGGAATACAAATACTCATGATCCAATCATTCAAAGTTTAGACACTGAATATTTAAAGCCCATGAGTAATAACAGGAAGAACAAGAAGTAAATAGTCATTTAATTTTACTATACAATAAGATGATCTGTTTAATATGTCACTAAAGAACAAAATTTCAATGACATGAGACAATTTGTATGCAAAGAGATAATTGCCAATTTAGTAAAACTTAATTTATCATCACAGAAGAAAAGCTCCCCTCATAAAAAACACTAGATACCTTGCCAAGAATTATATTCAACACACAATTAGATGCCTTGTAACTCCTGATGAAGTTATAAAGAGATGTTTGATGTTATTGCTTCTGGGAGGATATCAAAGTGTGTCCTGGTTTAAATCCAGAGACCAAATGGGTTGGGGTGACTTCTGCAGTGATACTATTTATATGAAAGGTTCAAAAGTGGATTATCTGACAGTTGCAAAAAAAAGACTCATCATGCCCTCCAATCATCATTGATATTTGATGACTAGGGGGACATATTTTACAGCAATGCATGGTCTACCAAAGCAGTTTCAACATATATGGGTATGTTTATATGATAAATTTAAGTATAACAACGTCCCAAATTTCAAGATTATTTGCACCAATTCACTAATTCATTAACCAGAATTTTTCTATGTATTAACAGACTAAAGTTTTTTTCACATCCTCTTGAACAGCTTCAAGATTACTGCCACTGTGGAAGTTCTCTTTCAAAAAAAGATAATAGGGGTCATGATATTCTTTATTAAAACAGAAGGAATATATCCTTAGGAACTTTATTATGTAGTGCTGTTCTGTAGTCCTTTTGACCAGATTCTTCTTTAGATAGGACTTTTAAACGCCTCAGAAGTCCTCCTGCTATTTCAAACCAACCAGATGTGTAATCACCAAGGTATAGATTAAGCTCTTGACAAAGATCCTGATTTTAATCTAAAAGATGATTCAACTTCTCAGTCAATCAATTATTTATAGCTCCTTGTTCCAAAGTTTTACTCTTTAAAATGGTTTTCTCAAAAAACTTAAACTAATCTATACTCACTTTCTTCTATAAAAAAGAAGCCCCCCCCCCCCCAAACTTAATCTCTAAAAATCTTAAACATTGTCTCAGTATTTTCTTGACCATTTTTAAAGCTTTGAGTTTATATCACCAATATTATTTTTTAGTAAACAAGCCTTAAAATTATATAATGATTACAACACTCAATAATTCAGAAATTTTACAGTCCCATCTCAATACAAATATGATGTTAATTTCCACTGCTCAAATCACTCAATGTGTTAACACTTTGCACTCCAAAGTATTAGCTGTTTTCATGTCTCAGCACAAGGTTCTCCTTCATTCAAACTCAACTAATTCACATAGTAAATTACTATGCAGATTTTTTTCCTATATGTTATTCAACATTTTACTTTTATTTTACTCTCATAGCAAAATCAAATAAAAATGTCTCACCAAAATATTTTTTATCTTGCTCTCATTAGCAAAATACTTTGAAGAACAGCTTCAGATCATCTTTAATATTTTCCCCAAGCTTGTTTATCATATATTAATGGTCTAGAATATTTATCTATATATTGAGTATAGTCTTTGACACTAGTGATGTCCTCTGAGCTAGGCCTTCCAGAGGCAGTTACACATGTTTTGTAACTCCCCTTTTTCATCTAAGTAGTTAGCCTGGTCATTTCTGTGCAAAGTAACCAACTTTACTTCCTAGACACCTTGAATCACTAATTTTATCAGCCAGTTCTCTAAACAGCCACCCCAATGACAGTTTTAGGCATCTTATGCTTACAAAGTAGTGTTAATCCCCTTTAAAACTATCCAAAAGACATAGACAAAGAAACTCCTACTCTTATGGTGATTGTAAATTTCTGAGGGGTCCCACTAGCCCTGGACAAGAATATATTCTCTAGAGCCAAAAAAAGGTGGGCTGCCTCCATAAAAAACCTCTACACAACCTGGAGAACCTTGTTCACACTGTGGATGAGCGTTTTGTGCTGGTCTTTACAGCAAAAGCTTCACCTCCTTCTTTGGAGTACTCTCCCACTACAGAGGAGATATTAATCCAGTTGGATTGTTTGCTCTCCTGGTGCTGTACTGTCTTAAAGCAATTGACAGGACAACAAAAAACACTGCCAACACTTCACTGGGCTCACATGGCTTGTGGCTCAGGAAATTTAAATATAAGATTCCATAAATAGTGGAATCTTTATCAAATAATTCCTCTGTCCCAGGGGTCCCTCAGCCTGGAGAAAATGGTTCTAAGGACATTCTGGCTATTAAATCAATAACAAACAGCAATGGGAATGTTTTTCCTGAATCCTCATAATGCACTTAGCCAAACAGGCTTCTGTTTCCTGTACCCAGGTATGTTGCTCCTATTTCTTGGGCCAAGGCTATGGGTATATTAGGTTGATGCATTTGACTGGTTCCCTCTTACTGCTTTCAAAACCCCCTCCTATAATGCCCCCAGTACTATTAACCTCTCTCATGCATATAATGAGAGCAAGGGCAATCAGGTCCCTTGCTTACCAATTCTGATTATTAAAAAAACTCCCAATTTTTGCAAATTTACTCTGTATTTTGTGGTTTTGAATTAATAACACAGACCATTGTTCTGACTTCTGCCGTTATTCCCCCTCCTGCTGCTTTCTTTTGGTCCACCTGCCCTTCTGCCTGCCTGTCTGCCTGTGTTTTTTGTTGATTACTAATCCAAGAAAATCTTAAACCTGTTTGAATACTTGGAAAGTATGTGGGAAACCACCAACTTTGTCCTCCAAAAACTCTAACTCAACAAACCCACTACAACTTGAGCCCATCAGTTCTTGTGGCCCATCTACCTGTAGTTTTTAATAACACTCATTCTATGAAATATTGTCTCCTCTCCTTAAGTCATTTATGGTGGCCATGGCACCTGTCTTGTCAGGATTGACAATTTTCCCCCTTGAAACCCAGGCCCAAGGGAAGGATTTTAACCCTGACCCTGAGCCCCTGCAGGCCGCTGGCCTTAAGGACCAAGGGGCTGCCCACGTTTTCCTGGGGTCAAGCCCCCGCAAGCTGAAGCCAATAATAATTGTCCAAAAGATGAAGCTAGCCAAATCAAAGGAATCATTGCATCAAATGGAGGAGTAATCAAGGCATCTAACAGAGGCAAAAAATTCCTACCATCTGCTTCATGGGCTTGAAGACTGCCCTGGTGGCCAATCAGGATGTGTCACCTGAGGAAAGCACGGACCCAGGGCCTAACCCCATAACCGCAACCCAAGAATAAGATAATCAAGTTGCCAATTCAAGATTTCTGACCAATGAAAGAACACCTGGCCTAGGTGTCATTTCACTACCTTTGAACCCAAGCGTCCAGATCACCTGGCCCCACATTTTCCAATGCCCTGATGAACCTCTCATAGAAAATAGTAAGTTTAGAGATGGGGTGCTATATAGAACAAAGAACCCTGCGCTCCAAACTTACTGCCATTTTTGAATAAAGGTTATGTTATTTCGGCTTCCACAGCTGCTGTCTTATTTTATCTTTGACATCTATCAATTCAGTACAAGACCACCTGGCCCTCCTTTCTACAGATTCCTGTCCTCCAGTTGTCCCTTTTGGTCCCATCCACTTCACAGAGTACCCTTTAAACCCCAAGTATAAGGAATACACCCCAGAAAAGATCCTTGAACTAGATCCCTTGTCCTGTATAAAGTCAGCAGTTAGATACAACTGTCAAGGTCCCTGGATCCTATTGTCACCAAAATTGTTTAGAGGCAATTTCAACTACCTGCCTGCCTGCCTACAAACTTGATATGGAACCGCCTGTGACCCCCAAGCCAATGTCAGCCTCCTCACCCAACCTCCCAACTGACCACACTAGCAAGATGTTGGGGGTTGTATATATCACCCTAACAGGGGTGATTGACACTATAATCCCAGCCTCTGGCCCATGGTCCTGGGTGGGGAAGTCCTCCTCCTACCTATTTAAGTTAGCACCTCTTTTGTGATGGGCTCTACCTGCAAAAAAAACTGGCCTGCATAATCCCAGAAAATGGCAGGCCAGCTGCCCAAGCTTGAATCCCTGACTTGGCCTCCTATTGCTGTGTACTACAACCCCAGACATTTGGGATAGACTTTTCTTGGCTGCACAACACTCTGTACCTAATCCTAGCCAGCTCTAAAATCCTGTTTTTCATCTGATCCAGGTTCCCACTATCCTCAACACATTTTCTAAGATGACTTGGATAGGTCTTTATCCCAAGACCTCCCACTTTTCCAGGAGCCAGACATTGAGGAATTCCCTTTCACATATCATAACAACACTAAACTTATGTTAGTTTCAAACCACTTCTTCCTATCTTTGCAGCAACTTACTCTTATTAATCTGGATTCCCATCCCACCTGGGATAGTTCTATGTGGTTGCTGTTGAGTGTCTTAGTTATGGGCTTAAATGCCTATTTCCCACCCTTGTCCTGGCCTACCTCTCCCCAGATGCCTCTTAGAGCAGCCAGTCCAGCCCTGCACTAGATGAAATCCTGGTGGATAGTTCCTCCAGGATGGGAGCTAAACTTTGTTAGTCTAGTCCCCCTCTCTCACAGTGATTAAATCCAAAAATATTATACCCTTATTTGGTCTCGGGATTTCAATATCACACATTATTTAAATATATCAGAAAATTGTGGACTGAGGTATTTTATCATCCACCAGATGATCTCCTAAGTCTTCTAACATTAGGAAAGTACAGAGAGCCTGTGACTTTGATGTAGCCTGAAGTCTGGTATATTTGCTGTCATCAGAAGTAGCAAGCCTGACAGGGCCCAAGGCCCAAAGGATTTAAGATTTTTCTTCCTATTTCTGGATATAGGTTTATAAGATGTTGTACCTATATTTTACTACAAGAATCAATAATGTATTTTAACAGTGTGATCTTTTGCTCTACACTTAATAATAATTGAATTAGGGAAAGGATTTGGAATATCAACTCTTTTATTAGACAAGTGATATTGAGGTTGTCCCAGCTGCCCACATTTTTCCAAGTTAGCACACAACAGTAAGTAGAAACTATAGTAGCTTTAGAGCGTTGCAGCATAGGGCCCAACCTTGGGTGTGTGTGGTTTGTGAAGGAAGTTTGCTTGACAACTTTGGCAGCTCAGTATCCTTTCTGACATTGTACAACTATCCCTCAACCTTAGTGGAGTAGCTGTCTACCTGGGCCACATGCCAGGGCTAGTTATCCTGATTAGCTACTAGTTGGTGGAGGTGATTTTTTCTCAATTAGAGTTACTCTGATATAATAGGCTTGGGAGCCTTTCATCTTAGAGTGTTTGGCCTGGTAGCCCAATCCATGGTGGGCTCTTCTAGATGTAATGCATATGACAATTCATATGATGACCCTCTTGTTCTAGGATATAATCAAAGTATAGAATAGTAATTATTATGAGATGCATATTTGAGGTGGTTTTTAAGGTGGGCTAATTAATTGCACAATATCTACAAGCTGCATTAATTAATACCAGGATATTATTTGGGCATTGATCCATTGATCTTACAGTCTGGTTGCCACAATAATTTGTTTAAATCATTCCTAAGAGTAATTGACAGCTGGCCTATGTTAATTGGCCAAACCCATTAATAAATCAATATCCCAAAATCTTGACTTCATGTCATGGAAAATATTTATCCTTTCATAGTACTAATAAATGTGACTTCTATTAGCACTCTAAGGAATAAAGAGCAAAAACTGACTATCATAGTTGGGCAAACATTAATCATTATAGCTGAACAACAAACAAACAACAAAAATATACTTTATCAGGAAAAAATATTTATTTAGCCAACATCAGTCCTTTCCTTTAAGAAAACTACAAATTTGATTATTGAAGGAGGTTGAAGCAGATGTTTGAAAAGCCAGATAATATCAACTCTGCAAGGGGAAAAAAGAAAGTTTAAAAGATATAATACCATATTTTAAGTCTAAATATTTCAAGTAAGAGGCAGGGTTTTAGTAGTCATTTACAACCAATAAAGACTAGATTTCATATTGAAAGAATCCATAATTGTTATGAATGTATTCTCAACAATACCTATCTCACTAAATGAAGTAATTTCCAAGCAAGACTTAAGTTGATGTATCACAACCAACTCAGATTATTTAAAGCAAGACAAGAGCAAAGAAGTTCACATATATCAGCATTCAATGACACACTAGATAAATACTAAGCATACCTCCCATATACTGTAAGAAATAACCTAGGATTTACTTACAATACCACAGGGGGTATAACAACATCTTTGATTACTCCCTCTTAGAAAATTCTTTCCTCAATAAATAACTTAGCTGGTATGTGAAATATGATCCTAAGACAAAATCCAGATATAGTACCAGGATTAAGTCTTCATGTCTGTCAGGATTTCTGAATATTGACTAATTAACGGATTCAACAAAATAATGCGGGCCAGCAGTTAATCACTCTTAGAAATAGTTTCAACAAATTAATGTGGGCCGCAGGTTTGTGGAATCAATGGATTCAAATGATCAAATCATATCCTGGCAATTGCAAAATCCCTATTCCTAATTAATAGTGAAACATGCAGATATTGTGCTATTAATTAGTCCACCTCAACAACCATTTCAAATATGCTTCTTATATATAATTACTATTCTAAACTTTAATTACAGTCTAGAACAAGGGCCATCATAAGGGCCATCTGAAACGCTTCTAGAAGAGCCCAAAATAGACTGGGCCATCAGGCCAAACACTCTAAGATAAAAGGCTGTGAGCCTATTGTATTAGAGCAGCTCTGATTAAGTGAAGAATCATCTCCACCAACTAGTAGCCAGTCAGGCTAGCTAGCCACTTGGAACGTGGTCCAGGTTCACAGCTACTCCGCTCAGATTGAGGGATAGTTGCACAGTTTCAGAAAGGATACTGAGCTGTGGAAGTTGTCAAGCAAGCTTCTGTCACAAACCACACACACTCAAGGTTGGGCCAGAGCTAACTCAAATAAACACAGGCAGCTGGACCAGCCTCAATATCAGTCTTCTAATAAAGAGTTGATATTTCAAACCCTTTCCCTAGTTCAATTCTAATTAAGTGGAGAGCAAAAGATCATACCGTCGCCATACAGTATTAAACCCTATAGTAAAATATAGGGACAACAACTTATGAACCTATATCCAGAAGTAGGAAGAACTGTCCCAAATCCTTTGGGCCTTGGGCCCTGTCAGACTTGCTACTTCTGATGACAACAAAATATTCCGGGCCAAAGGTTACGCCAAAGTCACAGGTTCTCTGTACTTTCCTAATGTTAGAAGACTTAGGATATCATCTGGCCAATGATAAAATACCAAGGTCTGCAATTTTCTGACAATGTCCCAAATGAATCTGGATCTTCCAACCCCTGTGACATTCAAGATTAATCTGGAAACTATGTGCTTTATTACTTAACTATATAACACTCTTATATAGTGAACAAATGTATCATTTCTTCTTAAATATTTGTTATATTTTATCTTATACTTACCAGAATTATATAACCACAAACATACTATAATATAATATTTTATCTTCTCCTGAACTATTTGTTATTGAAAATTGAACATTTGTAATTTGCTTATATCACATATATAAACTAAATAAAATCAAGACAAAAGGCATTTAATGAAATATATATTCATTTAAAAGCCTGTAAAAATAAAAACTGGGTGATTAAAAAATAAATAATTTTTTTTTCTGTAACTCAAAATATGAGACAAAACCCAGAATATCTTTTGTTCAACCAGAAGATATAATAAGACCCAAATTTCAATTAAAAAATAAAATAAAATAAAAAGCTCTCGAGCGGGGAATTGAACCCCGGTCTCCCGCGTGACAGGCGGGGATACTCACCACTATACTACCCGAGAATTAATAATACTGAAAAGTGCACTAATATTTAACTTACACAAATATAATAGATTCTATAAATGATAAAAATATAACCTGATTGTATTAATTTCGTTTTAATACTTGCAAACAGCACACATAATTATCAAGTTTTATATTGATGAACTTCTTAAGATTTTTTTAAACATTTTATCTATTAAAAACCAATATTTTATATAATTAAGGTTGACTTGTATTAATATCAAATTTAATTTTTTAAATTTCAATATATTTACAATTATGATATTATTTGATATCATATTTTTAACTTTTAAAAGGATTCTATATCATTGTCAAAAAATTTACATGAAAAAGTTAAATCATCTTTTTAATAACTTTTCATATAATTTCTTTGATTAATTAAAACTAATATACTGACTTTTATACAAAATATATACTGTGCTGCAACTGAATCAATTACAGCTTAGTTTTTGATTGGGAAAGATAACAGCATAAATAATAAGGATAATAATAGGAATAAGTCATGTTTATTCTAAGAATAGTATGGTTGATATACTTTATTTGGTAGCCACAAGTTATCATAGTATATCCTAGTGGTGTGTTATATGTAATGTTCTTACTGAAAATATCTTGAGGGAGAAATCAGGGTGTCAAATTGGCAGTACTCTTAATTAGGAGATAGTGCCCAAAATTTGACACTGCACTCAGATTAGTCCATACCACTAGTCACGTCATGGGGTAACTCTTCAAGCTCCCCCGTGCATCATGATATAATTGGTGGACACGGGGTATTAATTAGCAACAATAATCAACATATTGGGGCCCAGGTTACTGGAATTAAATAGATTGACATAATGTCAGGGGGCCAACCTTTGGCAGCTGGCCTATTGTTTTCTTGGATTTAGCAGGCCACAGGCTGAGCAGGCAAAGCCCATCATAGGATTGATATCAACTTAAATAGGTACAAAATAGATTTTTCCACCCAAGACCATGGACCAGAAGCTGGTATAATAGTGTCAATTGTCACCAAAAGGGCAATTTATACTATACCTAATAGCTTATTGAAATTGTCTAGGGGGAGTCCAGAGGCAGACACAAGCATAATTTTGGGGGTGGGAGGTGGTTCCATATCCAGTTGGAAGGCAGGGAGGAAATTGTGTTTATCTTTAAAAAGTTAGGGTTCAGTAGTAAAGTAAGATTCCTTTCTATTATAGCTGATCAGCTCTTTAGTGCAGGCCAAGGTGTACTTGCTAGTATTTTCTTGGAGATGTATCCCTGGTATTTGGGTTCCAATAAATACTTTGTGAATTGAACAGGATCAAATGTGGCACCTGGTGGACAAAAACTTGGAGGCAGTGGGGCAGGCTGACCAGAAGGATTGTAGATTAATTGTCAGAAAACTAAGATAAAATATGTCTATATTTGGGAAAACCAATATCTTATCACCTTTATTCAAAAATGGCATAAGTTCTAGCACAGGATCTAATGGTTTATATAGCACCCCACTACCAGACTTAAATCTTGATGTGCAGGATTCATTTGGTCAGAAAACAGGAGTTTGGATTGGCAGGCTGCCCAGGCTTTGGGGAGGCAAAATGGCACTGGCACAGGAAGGGCGCTAATTGGCTGGATCTTCAAGAATGGTATAACAACCCTTCTGTTCAGGAGTAATATTCTTAAAGGAGGCCCTCTGCCCCATTTTTTCTTCAGATGTAAGATTCTGATTGATTACTAAGGTAAACTTCAGGCTTATCAAGCCAATATTGGTATTCTCCTTGCCTCTATTAGGCAAATCATTGCATTGTTTGCTAGACGCCATCATTGATATTTCTTTGATAGAAGCCCTATCTTTAAGAGTGTCAAGTATTTACTTCTGAGAAGTATAATAAACAAGATTAAGGGGAAAATTAAGAAGAGAATGATAATTTATTGGATATGAATATATGATAATATATAGTATCATGAGAAGCCACATACTGTCCAAGTACGTCATGGGGCTTATCCAAGTGATTGTTCCTCTTAAGTCATGAGGCTTGTCCAAGTTATGTTCTGCTTAGGATTCAAAATGTTTGATCCCCGTAATAGATGGTCAAATGATAGTAGTGCCACCAACTTAGTGATTAGTTGGGGAATTAATTCCCCAAGAGAGTAAATGTAGATTTTGCAACAAAAGCATTTGAAGTTTGGATCAGAGAGGATTCAATCTGTCACAAGTGAGAAATTTCTGCTATCAATTAGCAAGAAAAAATCCCAATTTTGAGATTTGAACCCTGGGACCCTGTAGGCCACCAGCCCACAGGCCCAGCTGCCCTGCCCACGTTTTTTGGGCTCAAATCAGAAATAGATTTGGCTTTAGAGAAACTTCCAAAACCCACCAGTGTAGCACCTTCTACAATTGAGCTCTGCCCTCTGAGGGATTTTCTTAGCCTAGCCAATAGGAGTACCAACCCAAGCAATATATCTGTAATAACTTGGGACACTGCCAATGAAGTGCTGCAGGAATTTCCCCAAGAACAAGGGCCGCCAAATGATGAAAAATCTCATGTCTCAAAGAAGAAAATCAAGATTCCCTGTTTCAGCCCAGCCAATGATGAATTGTCTATGTTGGATGCCACCAAGGATTTCCAAACCCTGGTAAATTCTACCACCTGGCCCACAAGAATTTGCAAAATTTTTCACAGTTTTGATGAGCATACTTATACCCAAGAGATGACAGGAAGAGGCTCATTGCCATCCTTACAATAAAGCGTTATGAACCTTTGGTTCACACAGGTCTTACACTACATCCTTTTAGCACTTTACCATTTTGAATTTGTTCTTCCTGGGTCTGTCCCTGCTTCCCACCAAGCCCAAGAAAACCCAGACCAACCATCCAAGTTATTCTGTCCCCCAGGAGCTCCCTACAGCCCAGTTCATTTTACAGAGTATACTCCAAACCCAGATTATTTGGAGTTTAACTTAGAGGAGATAATAAGTTACGGCCCCAAGGCAAGAACTAGAGAGACCAAGACTGTATATAGGGAAGGCCACAAGATCACTATACCTCCCCTGCTATTCTGTGACAAGTACAACCACCTGCCTGCGTATTTGGTCCCAATGACTCTACCTCTCACCCTGTAGCCCAACCACCCGCAAGAATCTGTTACTACTAGTGAGTCCACCTTCACCCAAATATTAAGGGTCATGTACATCACCATCACTGGCTTAATTAATTCTATGGTGCCCACCAGCAGACCCTAGGCCATCCTTGGGAAATCACTATCCTACATTGTTAAGGTAGCCCCATCTTGTGGTGGGCCCTTCCTTCTGGGCCTGCAGGTTGTCTGCCTGCAAGTTCTCAGGAACCTACCACAGGATAGATCCCTGACACAATCCCATAAGAGCATGGGTAGCCTGTGGGTGGTCTTGATGGCAATAGCACCCATTTCAACAGTGGCCATGTCAACACTATAGCAAAGTGCAATTTCAGTTTCTAATAATGTTGTCTTCTGGATGTCAACCCTTTTTTAATTAATGTAGCACTTTACCCTAAACATTTTTAATATAAAAAATAATCAATACTAATATATTATACTAAAGTGACCCCAAAAAGATAAAAATTTAATAAAATATATTATAATTAATAAAAATAAGGAGATATAAGCAAATATATTTCAATTTACTATGTAATTTACACTTGTTACTATAAAAATATTTTTATTCCCAAAATATTTAAAATTCTAATGATACAGAAATAAAGATAATCAGTATATTATAACAACTAAAAATATAAAGATGAAATATAATTTTTATAAGCACAACTAAAAATATCTCATACTTTACAGATAAATTCACAAAATAAAAAATATTTCTTATACAATCACCTTGAAACTATACCTGAAACTTACCATTTATATCCAAAAAGATTATTAATATTTAAATAAAGTAAAAAATAAAAGTTTAAAAGTAAAAAATATACAGACAAAGAAAAGCAAGGTTTAGTGGGCAAATTAAACCCATTAGCAAGGGCAGTTGCCACATCTTTGAGGTACGTTTTGATATTGGCCACCTTATACTTCTTCTTGACTGCTTTTTGTTCCTCCTCCTGGTACTCCTGGTCCTTGATCTTCTTCTGCTTTGGGGCCATCCAGTTGACCAGGTCCCAGAACTTGGAGACATTTATGGCCTGATCCTCCTGAAGCTTCACAAAGAACTTGTTGAACTTGGGGTTGGCCCCAAGCTTTGTCTTCAGGCGTTTGAGCCAAGCCTCCAGGCTGGAAGTGGTCTTCATCTCTCTGTTCAAGCAGGTGCTATGGAAGTTACAGGGCTCAGTAGGATCATTCTTTCTTCTTCTGGCAGTCACCTTTTTTACTACCCACTGCTGCTCAAAGTAATTAAGGTAGCCATTTAAGATGGCAGAGTTCTTCTTCATGTAAGTGTCTTCATAATGGCTTCAAAGCCAAGCCCAGTATGCTCAGGCTGCACA
Source organism: Entomophthora muscae (assembly GCA_014839935.2). Classification (NCBI taxonomy): domain Eukaryota; kingdom Fungi; phylum Entomophthoromycota; class Entomophthoromycetes; order Entomophthorales; family Entomophthoraceae; genus Entomophthora; species Entomophthora muscae. The sequence continues at coordinate 11,952 of QTSX02002920.1, read as the reverse complement.
AAATCCAAGGAAAAAAGCTGGGTAATGTCAAATAAGCACTTACCTTTACCATCAGTAAGGTACTTGTCAAAGAGCTCATTCTTTCCTTTGAGATGCTTGATGATGGCCTTACTAAAATGAAAGAAGTAGCCCTGAACTTCTCTATTGAAGGTGGCCTTAAAGGCTCTGAACTGAGAAAGCTCAAAGTTCATAATATTCATCTTTGGCCCAAGTGAGTTCACATGAGCTAGCTGCTCAGCAGCCTGGGTAGACTCATCCTTCTCAGAGAAGGAAGGGTTTTCTCTGGTGGCATGGGTGAAAGGGGGATATTGTTGGTAGGAAGGGATTTTAAAGCATCTCAGACAATCTTAAAGGCTCTGGCGTAGATTTCAGTCTTAGAACCATGAAGGAGAAAAAACACAAGGGTGGTAAATTGGGAGTCAAACTGCCAGTAAAGGACCCAAAGCTGCTTGAAGAGGGAGGTGCAGGTAAAAAAAGTGCTGTTGCACAACCAAGTGGTAGCAGTATTGAGCTGCTCCAGGTTTTGGGTTATGGCGTAGGGTACAATCCTACCCTTTGCTTCCTGTCCATTGTCATGGAGCAGGAAAATCTCTTCATCCTCTGTCTTCTTGAGGACATCTGATAAGACCAGGTCTTTGATGTCAGTGGTGCTCTTGGCCAGGGGCATTTGAGGATTGACACCTATTGCTCACAAACTTAGACAACTGACTGTGTGTTGGCAAGCACTTTAGGTTGGTGGGAGAGAGGTACTTGCAGGTAAGCACATCCAGCTTAGTTGGGAAAAGATCTTTGGAGGTAGGGATCACCTGGACAAGATATCACTTGAGGAGGTGGGCTATGGTTGTGTTGGGCATTATTCAAGTGTGCTTGTTCTTGATTGTTTGCACCCTTTCCCAGTGCTCAGTATTGAGATGAACTGGGAAAGAACAGTCCTTGCTGGCTTAATGCTGGCTCTTAAAGCCCTGGTTGGCATGATTAAAGTTGAAGATATATCCATTTGTCAACATGGCTGGCCCATCCTTGACACTAATAATAGGAAAGTATTTGAGCAAGGAGAAAGGAACCTTAAACTTCATATCAACATTGCAAATGTTGTGGGTCAACAGAGGGTTTAAGGGGACAACAGGAGCATTTCTGAAGCTAGGGAAGTAGTCAAGCCAGGGCTTAAAATCATCCCCTAATGAGCTTGCATCATGGGAGCTTGGTGGGGAGAGAAGAAGGGAGATTTTTGTGGTGCTCCTCATTTAGAGGAGACTTATCCTTGGAAGGGGACTTTTTGGCCTGGCACTGCTTCTTGAAGAGCTTCTTGTCTGAAGCTGAGTTATAGAATCTGTGGTCCGTAAGTGAACCATCAGATTCCTCTTCCCCAGTGGAGCAAGTTGGGCTTTGCTCAGGGAAGGGCTTTAGGGAAGGCTTTGGGGAGGGCTTAGGAGTGACCTTCTTTGATGAGACAGGCTTTTTCTTTGGAGTCTTTGGGGCCTTAGAGGGATGCTTGGTACCCTTTTGTTGCTTTGAGGTGTTCTTGTCCTAAAATAATAAACTGTAAGTTCTAAGGTAAAGCTTTGTATTTAAAAAACAAAAAAAAACAACTTAAAAAGCATAATATTGTTGCAACATCTTTGATTAATTCCTCTTGGGGAATTAAAACCCCAAACAGATCACCAAATGGCGCACCAAATGGTTCACCAACCAGCCAGCAAACTATTGGCACCATTATAAGTCAACCATCTATGATGGCAATCACCCAATCCAGATTCTAAATGGAACACAACTTGAATAAGCCTCATGACTCAAGAGGAACATTACTCAGATAAGCCCCATGACCCCCATGATGTACATGGACGGTATGTGGCTTGCCATGATACTATATATTATTCAATATCCATAACCAATAAAGTATCATTCTCTTCTTAAATCTTCCCTTTTTACTGCTTATTATACTTCCCAGAAGTATAAACTTGACAGTGGTAGCACAGGTAGGTTATCCATACCCACCCACACAAAGGAAAAATTCCTCCTAAGAAAAAGACCCAAGCAATGGTACTCCCTAACATCTGGAGAGACTACAAAGAAGGACAAAACGTTCCTGCAGGTTTTGTTATCTACAACAACGTCCTTGTACCTGTCAAACAATACAACACTCTCAAAGCCCGCAGATTGTTAACCACAGCGCCAACCACAACATGACCACAGCAACCTGAGTGTCATGAATGACATTTCAATATTTGTATTGAAAACCCAAGAGTTGAGCCCCAGTTCCCAGAAGGCGGATCAAACCCCCAGGACAGTCCAGGACCTGCCAAGCCAATAAGTTGCGGGCTTGAATTGTTAAATTATCCCGCAAACCGCCGGCCTGCTACAGAAAATTCCCTGGAATCAAACCCTGATCCTCCAAGGACTACTCAAGTCACACAAAGTGGACAGCAAACCGCCCACTTGCTAAATTGCAAACCCAAGTTAACAAGTTACTCTGAGACCCGCCAACCCCCCAAGGACAATTCCCCAAATGGTCACCAGATTGATGCCAACCTTGAGCCACCCAAGACCTGGACCTATGCAGAGGTTGTAACTTGCCTTAAGGAGGTTAAAACAAAACCTATTATTAACTCTGCCAATGACCACCAGCAACTGCCAGCCTTTCATCCAGAATGGGTAGTGCAATTGAACTGCTCAGGTGACATGGTTAACTGTGGCGGCAGAATGAAGCATTGTCACTTCTATTCACCAGAGCAGGAACAACCTGGATCTGCCGCCCTCAAGCCTCTAAGCCAAGATCCATGCCCCACCAGTACCTTGCCTGCAAACCTGAACCCTGCAAAAATCAAAGAAGCAAATCCCCATGGTATAAAAGCCCTGGTGTCATGATGAAGACCCCATTGTCATTTTTGATAATAAAGTTTTATGAACTTTTGGTTCAAACAAATCTTACCCTATCTAGTTTTAGTGATCTTCCATCTTAATTCTGGTCAAGCAGACTACCAGGCCACTGCCCCCTCTAGAGACCAGCCTGCCAAATTGCCCCAGGCATTATACCGTCCCCCGGGAGCTCCCTTTGGACCTGTGCACTTTACAGAATACCCCCCAACATGGCCTATTTGGAATACAACTTAGAAACCATCCTCATTGCCAACCCCTTGACAAGGACTAGGAGTACTGACTACGTAGGACACAAAGGAAAGAGGATCAAGATACCGTCCTTATTGTTCAAGGACAAGTACAATTACCTACCAGTGTACTTTGTTCCCATGACTCCACCCCCAACCCCTAGACCAGACTGCCCGCTAGAACCCCCCTCTGCTGCAGAGACCACCTCTACCTAACTGTTTGGAGTACTAATATTACTTTGACAGGATTGGTGGATTCCATGGTCCCCAACTCTGGACCCTGGTCCCTGCTTGGTCTGTCTGTCTCTTACATTATCAAGTTAGCACCCATTCTATGGTGGGCCTTACCCACCGGCTTGGCTGCTCCTCACCCCAAGCCGCCCAATGCCCCTACCTATGACTGGTTTCCTGACACTGAGATACCCAATATTGTATTCCAACGCCTGCATACAGTCAAAATTGGCGCCTTTGCAGAACTATGTCAAGAAAACACCTCTCTTTGGATCAACAGTACACAAAGCAAATTTGAGCAAGTGGACTACCCCCAAAGACTCTGGGTCAGTGAAATTGCCCTTTGCGTTACAGTAACTGCATCATGTTTTGTAAGCAAATGGCTAGCCCAATACCCCAACCAAAAGGAAAACTGGGAAGTATTTAAAACTGCATTCCTTGAAAAGTTCTCCATGAAGGATTCCAATGTAGTGATTATGACAGAGCTTCAAATCTTCAAGATGTCAGGAACCAGCAAGGAGTACATTGCTGCATACAAAGACCTATGTGACCACACACCCAACACCATCAACTTTGATGAACCCGGGACATGTTTGGACTTCTACAATGCCCTTCTCACGCACATTAGACGTCAGTTTGACATGACCCAATGCAGAAACCTTGAAGATGTGTTCTTGGAAGGAAAATACACAGCTCAAAGATCTGACAATCTACATGCAACCAACAAGCTCAAGGAGAGCCCTATAGCCAAAAAAGATCCTCAACCCAATAAGCAGAACAACTGAGCCAACAACACCCATCCTTGAGCTGGGAATCACACTGCATAAGCCAACCAGGCAAGCACCAAAGATACCAATGAGGAGGGAAAAGCTCAGGAGAGTGCTTAGGCAAGCCGCCCTCCCCCAATCTACAAGACTTGTACAGGGACCAAGACGTGGACTCAATCACCATGATCCAAGTACCCTCCAGCAACCCTCTACTGTTTTCTGTTCAAACTGGAAATAAACTCCTCACTTATCCTTTCTGTTTTTGCAGATACCAGGGCGTCACAATATTTGACACTGGAGCAGACCAATCCCTAGTCAACAAGAAATTTGCTGACCTCATGAGATTACCAACCACTCAAAGCAATATCAGGAGAATTATCATGCCAGAGAACAATAGCACACCAGTCACTCAAGAGGAAAAATTTTCCCGCTCCCAAATTAGAGACCTGCAAACCACATTCAGTGGCCCAATCATACAAACCCCCAAGTATGACATTATACTTGGCCTGGAATGGATGAGAAAGACCAAACCTCACATTGACTGGGATAGTGCTATCCTCACCATTCAACAAGAAGAAGTGCATCATCATGTTTACCCAACTCACCTTGATACACTTATGAAGAACCATGTTTTTGTGAAAATCATGAAAACAGAAGAGGAAAACAACCCTAGCAAGATCAATTGAAGCTATTGCACGTACCAGGTTATTCACTTTAAAAATACGGAGACACAACGTGAAGAAGACCACATACGAGACCAGCTAGTTAACAAGTTTCCTGCTGCCTTCCAAGAAACACTGCCAGGACTACCTCCTGACTGCAGCATACAATATGAGGGACTTCAAAGGAAGTGTACCTAAAGTACAACCTATCTACTGCCTCACACCACAAGAAGACAACACCTTAAAAGCTTACCTTGACAAGCTGCTCAAAAAGGGACTCATACAGCCATCAAAGTCACCTTTTGGTGCCGCTGTCTTCTTTGTAGCAAAGAAAGATGAAGGAATTCACCTGGTCACCAACTACAGAGCGCTCAATGAGGTCACAATTAAGAACAGGTATCCCCTGCTGCTAATTGACAACCTTTTTGATGCCCTGGGGGGTCCCAAATCTTCACAAAAATTGATTTAACAGCAGGTTACCACCAAATTTGCATAAAACCCAAAGACATTCCAAAGACCACATTTAGAACAAAGTACAGATCCTTTGAATGTGTTGTTATCAACTTTGGAATGACAAATGCTCCCAGCACTTTTGTGACCTTCATGAATGAAGTTATCAAGGAACACATTAGAAAACAAGCAATTATCTACCTGGACAACATCATCATTTACAGCCCTAACCTGGAACAACACTGGGAAGACGTCCTTCTGGTCCTCTGCACCCTCAAATAGAGCCAATTGGTTATAAAACTGTAAAAGTGTGAATTCTTCTTGGCAGAACTTCCATTCCTTGGCCACATTATCAGCAAGGACGGAATCAAACCAGACCCAGACAAAATACACACTATAATCAAAATGCCAGCCCCAAGAAATAAGAGCAAACTCCACAACTTCCTTGGGATAGTAGCCTAAATAAGAAGGTTTGTCCCTGAATGGGGTGCCCTAACAGCCCCCCTGTCAGCCATTACAGGCAAAATAACCTACTTTGTCTGGACACAGCTACAAGACCAACACTTTTTCCAACTGAAGGAACACATGGTCACTGCCCCCATTCTCTAATACCCAAATTGTGAGGGAATCTATGAGATAGAGACCATTGCTTCCAATTATGTCATAGGAGGAGTACTCTGTATTCAAATGGCAGAAAAAGACTTCCTCCCTGTGGCATATGAATCAAGGAAGTTATTGGTCAGCAAACAAAGATATCCCATACACAGCAAGGAATTGGTAGCCATCATACACTGTCTCATGAAGTGGCAATGCTATCTGGAAGGAGCCCAAAACGTTTAAGGTACTCACTAATCATAAGTTGCTGATATTCTTCAAAACACAACAACACCTATCAAGAAAACAAGCAGAATGGATGAATTTCATACAGAGATACCCCATGCAAATCAAATATAAACCAGGCAAGGAAATGCTGACTGCAGATGCCCTGTAAAGGCTATACAGCAAACATGTCTTATGCACTGATAGTAACCCTGACTGGCCCATGTTAATCATGGGGAATCTCCAGGAAGGGTTCCCACCTGGCACCCCAATGGACATCCAAGAGAAGGTCCTTAAAAACAAACACCTGCTCAAAAATGTATATGGTACACTACACTGAATACTTCTGAATGGTGATACTGTACCCTACGTCCGTCAACACAAAAGATTGACACAATCCTCTGATATTACAGAGACCTGGGACACACTCACAGCAGGAACTTACATGAATATCTCAAGATACGCTACTGGTGGCCCAACATGCTAAATGATATCAGAGAGGTACTGGAACAATGCAAAGTCTGTGAGAAGTACGCCTGAACCAAAGCACCACCCAAGTCAGTAGTACCTGTATCCATAACACAACCCTTCAAGGTATGGTTGTTGGACATTGTGGGTCCAATGCCTGGAAAAAATAAGGGCAAAAATTACATCATCACAGCTATCAACTATGCAACCAGGTGGCCTGTGGCACAAGCCACCAAAGAACACAAAGGCAACAATGTAAGACAATTTATTGGAAAAGAGATCATAGCCAAGTTTGGAAAACCTGACCTCCTCATCACAGATGGGGGCACCAAACTTAAAGCCATTGAAATCAATATTTACCTTGCCAAAAATGGAATAAAACACATCATAGTCAGCCCATATCACCCCTAAGCAAATGGACAAGTAGAACAACTAAACAGCGCGCTTGTAGAAGCCCTCAGTAAGTTATCTGCAAAAAATTCAAAGGCCTGGGTCAACATGCTCCCAATAGTGCTCATGGTCTGTAAAACACAATTTAACGGTAATATGGGCAAAAGCCCTTATGAGCTTGTCTATGGTCAAAAGCCTGCTCTTGTCAGTGCAACCACAGGTCCACAACTACCTCTGCCCAAAAAGGTGCCAGACAACAGTGACCTCAATGTACTACATGCCAGAAATGACCAAGAGAAAATGGAACATCAAAGGGTTGAAAGAGAAGCAATCCCACTACAATAGGAAGGATTCCAAGTCAGGGACAAAATCTGGGTTGTCAACACAACCAACACAAGCTGAACCCAGGATTATGTGGACCAGGCATTGTCATGGAAGTCAAGCCAAACAACACCTACCTCATCAAAGGAGTTTGGGCTCAGACTGAACTGAAACATATTCACCACAACCAACTCTGCCTGTGCAAAGCAAGAACAGCCCAACAAAATTCCAGACTTCTGGTTCCCAACGCCAAACTGTGCCAATATCAAGCGCACATCCCCAAAACTCTTAAAAAAATTCCCAAGGCTCCGCCTTCCAGCACCCCAGGGGGAGATGTTGCAACATCTTTGATTACTCCCTCTTGGGGAATTAACACACCAAGCAGATCACCAAATGGTTCAACAACCAGCCAGCAAACTGATGGCACTATTATCAGCCAACCATATATGACAGGGATCACCCAATCCAGATCCTAAATGGAACACAGCTTGAATAAGCCTCATGACTCAAGAGGAACATTACTCAGATAAGCCCCATGACCCCTATGGCATACATGAACAGTATGTGACTTGCCATGATACTATATATTATTCTATATTTCATATCTAATAAAGTATTATTCTCTTCTTAAATATTCCCCTTATCTTGTTTAATATACTTCCCAGAAGTATATACACAACAATATATAAAAAGTAAACTTTATATGGCTTTTAGTGAAATTCTAATATAAAAAATATAGTAAAAGGTTTTATTTATTATAGTTTTAAATAACAAGTTAAAAGTTAAGAGATTTCTGTAAAAGTGTTATATTTATATATAAATTTTATTTTAAAAAGTTAAAAATATGAAAGAAAAAAGTTAAAAATACAACATATCAAAAAATTAGATGATTTTATTAAGTAAAGCATAAAGTTTCATATGTGAGAAATGAAAAGTGTCAACATTTTGAGGTTTGACTAGTAAAAAAAGCTGAATTATCACTGCCAAGATTTTGGGCTCTTGAAGAAGAAGAGTTATTGTTTTTATTAAAGATATTATGCATGTTGAGATTGAGATATCTGTATGGGGACAGATGTGCTTCCAATTGGTGTGTGTAAGTGCAGTGTGAGATTAGGCTGATTGACCACAAATGATCAGGCTAATCATTGAACACAGATCTTTATCAGTTGCACACCGTATTATCACTAGGATAATATTCTATTAAGTGTAAAGATTATAGGGCATATAATCTATCTTTTATTATAATTGATATGGCAGTTATACACCATGTTTATTGTTAGTTTATTATGATAGATGTAATGATTATGTTGAAACAGCAGGCTTGACCCGCCAGCAAGGTTCCAAGTAAGCAGGCTTGTGACCCGTGATCCAATTATCCAGCCAATCAAAGCCAGACTAGGAAGTCAACTCAAATTTCCAAATCCAACAAAATGAACAAATGATGATCCCTTACAGTGGATACCTTGTTTTGGTGCTTGACTCATTACTAGGATCAAGCCACCCCCTTCACCATCCTACTGTGTGATCTATACAATCATGTTCCTGTTATCCATGACTCACATTAACTATATAATCTCTATCTCTCAATAAAGGATATTACCTAGTTTCTGAATAATTTTCCCCTTGTAACTCTGCTAAAACAGCACAGTTATGACAATATATGCCATATTATCATAGATCATTGTTCCAATGTGTAGTAATTCTATGCTGTATAATCAATAGTCTATTATAATTGATATGTCAATTATATGCTGTATAAACATTAGCCAATATAGTGACTATCATTGATTACACACCGTGCAATCACTATATCATCATTTGCATATTGCTCAATTCATCTTACTGGACGTTGTATCAACTCAGTCCCACCCAGCCTGATGGGTGTATATGATCATATCAAACAAGTGATATGCAAATTGCTAGGAAATACCAAGTTCAGATCAGCATTAACCACATATAATTGGTTCCTTATCAAGTTGGGTTAGCATTACATGGCAGATCATTCACAAGTTAATATTGGATTGAGTCTGCTATTATATGGTGTATAATCCCTAATTCAACCTGTTGCATTAATAAGAAGAAGGCTTGCCATCCAGAAAAGAATCACTGATTAAGCCCTGAAAATGGAATACTGGAATTCTACCTTCCAATGTAGGAGGACTGAACAGGGACCATTTCTAAGCATCAATAAAATACGGTGTAGTTTCCTAGCGCAATAATGGGCATGTAAGGATACAGCCAATTGTAACTGCCAGTGGGCTAGCTAAAGAAGAGCATAGGCTGTAGCTGAAGTGCCATGTACGCCTGGCTAAGGCCAGTAGCAGCACACATGCCAAGGACAACCAATCAGGATAGGCGCAGCCAGCAAAGATGGACTTTTTGCAAAGGTAGCCACTGAGAACCGTCTGAAAGGAAGAACAAGGGTTGTTGCAGTATATATTGATACAGACACCTGAAAGGATAAAAACAAGATCTTAGTTACACCTGGATAGATTGCAGCTGCTGGCTAGATTGTACTCCAGTTTCAATAAACATAATTATCTTCAAAGTTCTATTCTATTGTAGTCTGTAGTGCTCTTGCATAGGATTAGGTAGAATACATTGGCAAGGCTAAAATCTATCTGTAGCTTTGGTCATACAAACAATATCACAATTTTCTCAACATGCAGCAACTGGCGTAGTTCCGTTGTTTGCTAGAGCCAACTAATGGGAGAAGTCCTGTTATTGAGGGACATAACACCTGCAGCTTTGTGCAGAGGTGATTTGGCAGGATTTTGAAGTATCAATAGTTTGCTCTTATGAGATACTTGACACTACTACTATTTGATGAGTAGTAATGTTGATTATTTTTATTTGTCTTCCTTCTAAGTGATCTTGGAAGGGCTTTTTATAGTGTAATGGGCTGCAGCCAGACTAGCGTCTAGATGCAGTTAACTCTTACTATTAGTCTATCATCCCCAGGTTACTAGCTTCAGCCACCAGAGTTGGATTATAAACCTGAATAATGGTTTTAGAATGAGGAAATATCATACGCCTAATTTTCCCTATTCAGCATAAGATTCTCCTTGACTCAGTTGCAAGCAACTACGTTGACATCCATTGGGCAGGGTTGCTTCTTGTGCTTGGTCTAATGCACACTGCATCAGGTGGTCTTCTGTCCCATTTCTTCTTGAAAAAAGATGTTGTAATACTCTGTCTTTATTCTATCTGGAGGAAGCACATCTGCTTTAGGAATCCCAAATGGCTCACACTTAATTATTGAATCTTCTTGATTGACCAATGACCTTTTACCCAGAATATCTCAGCTATCTTCTAAATTGGAACCTATAATTAGCTTGATAAAGTTTGCCATCATCTGTGAATAGATGTCTCACTTTGGGTGGTAGCCTGTCTAATGTTAGCCCTAGTGATGAGGATATGGTTCAGTCAACCCTGATAGATAAGAATTTCCTGAAACTTGTCCAAAAATAATTAATAAAATAATCTAAAATAAAGAAATGATTTTAAAAAGCAAATTAAAAAACCATAAAAACATAATAAATAAAAATTAAACTTTATACAGCTTTTATTAAAATTTAAAATTATTAAACTTGGGTAAAAGATTTTTGTTTATTAAAGTTTAAACAACAAGTTAAAAATTAAGGCATATAAAAAATTAATGATTTTAGCAATATATTTTATTTAATAAAGCAAAAAATATGGAAGAGAAAGATTGAAAATATAACATATTAAAAAATCAGATGTTTTTATTATATAAAACATAAAGTTTTATATGTAAAAAAAGCGTCAACATTATGTAAAACAATTAGCAAAAATATGCTGGATTCCTGCTGTTGATTAAGAAAATTGTAGACATTATCAGAGACAACATTGGCACTATCAACATTTTTTTTAAAAATTCACTATGTTTTTTCATATTACGCTTAATTAAATTAAAGCAAACCAGCAAATATTAACTGTTTTCAGTGTGTTTTTGTTCACATAATAAAAATAAAAAACATACAAAAATAAGATAAAAAATAATCAAATATATTCAATTCTTTATTAAAAAGTATATTTGGGAGATGGGAATATTTTACTTTACCATTTTATATAAGTAAAGTTGTTAATAAGTTCTCTTCAGGTTTGAAAAAGGTAAAGTGTCAACTTCACCACTGACGACATCCTCAATAAGCGGTGCATAGCAATTTAGGCTTAATTATGCCACTTCTATTTGCTTAAATCCACCCCAGTGATTGATCACAAGCAAATAGTCAACATTCCTGATAGTCAAATTATTATTGATAATAAATTCTATAGTAAATTACAAAGTAAATCTGGCTTAAATTATGAGATTGCTGTTAGCCACAAATCCATTTATGATATTAAAGACAGATTAAGTGCCACAGATAGATTTATAAGATGAACATTTCAACAATTGGCTATATGTGCTATACTTATTTTTATATATTAATTTAATAAAAAATATTTTTAATTGAATTTATATTATTTTTCTTGTAGATGTTTCAGTTTTGTTATTAAAAATAAGTTTGGTTTAAAAAGTGTTGACATTGACACCTTTACGTTGTGAAAACAACTTGATAAAAATAAGTTTCAATTAGTAAAAGTAAAGTGAAAACTGAGTTAAACTGAAATTTTTATTAAGCTTAATATCAAATTGTGTCAAAATGACCACAATTTTGTTGTGTTTTCTGGGTTTAAACCCCTGAGCATGTTAAAAATGGGAATTAAGCTAGTGCA
>QTSX02002919.1:82601-345279 GCA_014839935.2 Entomophthora muscae | reverse complement strand
TATTTAAATAAACAAAATTTGTGGCTCAATTGGGATACCTGGATATACCTAGGGTGAGATGCCATAAAAAGGCAAAGCATAGCTGTACTTAGAGAAGTCCTGCCTGTTTCATTAATTACTGACATGCTATATAAGGCTCCCTGGTAAGACTTGTTCAATAAATAAATTATTTGTATCTACCTGCTTGATTTAGGAAAACACACTTCCACTTATCACCACAAAGTCATAGAGATACTCAATACTTTCCTTATGGAAAGTCCATTGAATATGAATGTATTTTGTGGATTTTCCTGATGCAGGGGCCCTGATACAAGCAAAGCTTCCAGGGACCAGAGCTGATTCTGGTTCCTCTCCCTAATCTCCTAGTATTTATAGAAGTTCTCTGGCAATGTGGTGATTCCTTGAGCAGTGCTATTTGTCTACGTTTTGTTAGTAAAATTCACCTTGTAAAGAAAGCCCCAGATACACAAATCACAAAAAGAATCCTGCTGCAACCCCAAAATAGACCTCGAGGCCTCTGCATTACTTCTCTAGTTAATCAGGGCATATTCTTCTTGGGTTGTTCATCTCTCCTGGGTTTGGCACCTGTCCATTGGGGGGTATTGTCTTGGAATGGGGTGTCCTCTAATAACTTCTTTGATTAATAGTCTAAGTTCCTCTGCCATCACAAATAATCTTGAAGCCTTACTCAGGCAGGTGCCCTGGACATACGAAAAAAGAGATGTGAGGCTCAAGGGCTTAGAGGTGTTTTGAGACGAAGAGCAATAGAGGAAATACAGCAGGATTAGTATCTTTTTTCAATAGAGCATTTTTAATTCTGGAATCTGCGGAAAGTAGTCTAATACCCTGATGTTATGTTTATTCAAAGTTTTTTATTTGAAAAAAGTTTCATAGTTGGAGCAGAAGGAAAACAGGATATGCCAAGCCCAGGCTTTGGTAGTCAGGGTGACTCATCCCTTCCCTTTTCCCTTCTCTTCCAACTATAAAAAGCCCCCAGAGAACTCAAATAAAAGCTTTGAATAAACATAACATCAGAATTATATTTCTTAGACTACTTGCAGATTCAGAATAAAGATGCTCTGTTGAGAAAAAAGATACTAGTCCTGCTGTATTTCCTCTATTGCTGCTCAGCTATCAGAAACTTACCTCTAAGCCCTTGAGCACCACATCTTCTAATGTATTTCATGTGTCAGGCACCCACCCACTTGGAAGTAAACTTCCAAGATTATTAATGATGGCAGAAGAACTTAGACTGGTAATCAAAGAAGCCATAAGAGGAACACCATTCCAAGATGAAACAGCTCCCCAAATAGACAGTGCCAACCCAGGAGAGATTTAAAACAACCCAAGAAGAAATATGCCCCCAAGTAGCTTAGAAGAAATGCAGAGGTCAGTGGATGGAAAACCTTGGGGTTGGCAGGATTCTTTAATGATTAATGTATCTGGGGCTTTTCTTTACAAGGTGGGTTGTGCAATAGGGGCGTAGCCAAATAGCATACTCCAGGGATCACACATTGCCAGAAACTATATAAATACTAGGAGTTAGGAGAGGAACCAGAATCAGCTCTGGTCCCTAGAAAAACGCTGGCCTCAAAGACCTGCATCAAGATAATCCACAAAATACATTCATATCCAATGGACTTCCATAAGGAAGTATTGAGTATCTCATGACTTTTAGTGATGATAAGTGGAAGTGTGTTTAAAAAAATCAAGCAGGTAGATAAATAATTTATTTATTGAACAAATCTTAAGAGGTAATTTATCAGCCTTATATAGCATGTCAGTAAAACAAGTGTGGTGTGGCAGGCGGGATGCCAAAAGAACAAAGCTGGCTATACCTGCTTTGCCCTTTTATGGCATCTCACCTAGGTACATATCCAGGTATCCTAATTGAGCCACAATTTTTGTTTATTTAAATAAGTGGCCTTTTAAAACTATTTCCTTAAACTCTAGTTAGTAAAAGAAAATATGTGTCTGGTAGCCTGCTGGTATGTATTTATAGCCTATAGCTGGTAAAAGAAAAGATGTGTCAGGCTGGCTGCCAAAAGAGCAAAACTGTGCTACACTCAGCTTCACTCTTTTACAGCAGCCCACTGGTATGTGTTTCCAGTTATAGCTGGTAAAAACTATGATCAAAAAGGGGTTTGAAGTTATATTTTTTGGAGTTCAAATTTTTTGGGTTTTAATGATCTTTATCATAAATCTTTTTAGTGAAGCCCCAGGGGTGATGGAAGCCTGCTAGTATGTGTTCCTGGTCTCATACCTAGTAAAAAGCTGTTAAAAGATGCAGCCTCCTTACGGTTTCTTGGTAAAAATTATTTAGATTTTTTAATGAAAAACATCAGAAATCAATGAGTGTATAAAGTTGAGCGGTGAGCAGGCTACCAAAAGAAAAAAGCTATGTTAACTCAGCTCTATTATTCACAGCTTCACACTGTTATTCTTTTCTTTTTCTCTAGCAGAAATACCTTTTTGGTAGTTCAGTATGTCTTTTTTAAATTTATTTACTATTCTGGTTGTTAAAAGATGATTTAATGATATCTAAAGCAATTTTTTAATATAAAAATGATAGCTTTATTATGATTGCTACTTTTAATTAGATAAGTATGGGTGTATGATTTTTAAATCTCTATTATAATATTATCAAGGCTTTATTAGAGGTCTATAACTTTTATTATGCTTATTTTTTTACATTTAAGAGAATGGAGATTAATTAAAGTACTTTTAAGAGATTTTGAGATACACAGACAAACCCAAACATATAACACCAAGTTTTCTCACATAAAAAATCAACAATTTATACATGTTAAAAATAAAATTATTCCACTTAAGATTTGCTTTGTGCATAACTTCTGTGTGTTCAGCACTTGGTTTTGGTTATCTATTGCAACAGGCCTGAAAAGTACTGAATCTTTATCCACATAATGAAACTGCAGCCCTTTTAGGCTCTTTATTTTCAGCATATATTTTGAACTCCAATGGAAATTATAATTCCCCAAATTAATAAAGATCAAGTACATGTTATAAAAATCTCTTTTTTCCTGAACTTTATTTTGTAGTTTATAGGCTTAATATATTCTTTTTGCAGCTCACTTTTTTACTAAGATTTAGTCTTTATTTGTTGGTGACTGCATATTTTATTAATAAAATATTGATCTTAATTTACTTTTTAAATATAAGTTAAATTCTATGTGGTACTCTGATTTTTGATATCATTATTTCCTATTTTTGATAAGATAGTGTCTGATTTTGTAGATCTTTTTAGTTATCTAATATGATGTTATTTCAGCTTCATAACATTTGATTTGATTGCATTTTATTTTATTTTATTTATGTGGGTTCAGTACCCTCTGGTAAGTTATGTTGCTTTTGATTTTAGTAAAATTATAAAATGAAACTACTATAATATGGTCTAAACTTGATTATTTATGAATTTCTAATAGATTTTTGTTATCTCAGAAAATTAATTATTTATAGTGGTCTTTTAAAAGAGGAACCCTCTAATTTTATAAGAAGAAGAAAGTTAAACAGTCTATAGTAGCTATTATATATGACATATTAATTAGTTTATGTGGTGCTGGAGTAATGCAGATGAGGGTAAGTAAAATTATTATAAATTTTCTATTTGGGTGAAAAAGATTTTAAGGATAGACAGGGCTTTTTTTCACAGTTAGTCAAAACTTGACAATAATCAGTAAAATATGAAGATTAATTAAAATTTTAATAAACAAATTATAATTGCTTGGTTGAAAACTTAAAACTAAGTAACTTTAAAATATTCTTTTTAATATTTATTGATTATATGAAATAAGGCATAACTTGATATTCAAAGATATAGATAATAAAATTTAAAGGAAGTCAAAGAGATTACCTTAATAGTAAAATTTTGAATTTGGGTAAAAAAGAGCTAGTTGGATCAAAAAACTAAATTGGAGAAACAGTTTTTTTGTTAAAATATCTGTTTAATCTAAAAAACTTACCCAACCCTGGATCTGCTGTAGGCAGGAATTTGGGGCTTTAAATTAAGGTTAGCAAAAATTAGTGAAAAATGATTTACCAACCCCAAGATCTGCTGCATGGGGAAAGTTTTTGGGTTTTTTAAAAAAAAGTTAGTAATTTATCAAAAAGCTTACCTGGCCCAAGATTGGCTTTGGGATAAAAATCTGGGATTCCCTAATCAAGTTTTTTAAATTTGGAAAAAATTTCTTACCTAAATCAAGATCTGCTTGTGAGCAAAAGTCTGGTTTTTTTAATCTAGGCTGGTAATTTAGTGAAAAAAAACTTACCACCCTAAGATCTACTGCAGACTAAGTCTATCTAAAAGGATTGAAGGTTAGTAGTTAATTAGGAAATAGTTAACTGATGATTTGCAGCTTTAATTTAAAAAGATTTGAGAAACAAAACATTACTTATCAAGCCTTAATCTACTTCAGGGCAAAAAATCTGGTTCTAAATTCTAGGTTAGTAAAATTGATTTGCTAAAAATGAATTACCCACCCCAAGATCTGCTATGGACCAAGCTCATCTAAAAGGATTTGAAGAAGATTAGTAAATTTAATGTAAAGCCTACCTGAAATGCAGAATCAACTTGAATTTTGGATTGAATTAGTTTTTTTAGAATTATTACCTTTAAAAAGCAAAGTTGGCTTCAAAACTTTTAAAACTAAGCTTACCTTTTAATATCCTTGATCCACTATGCTTAAAACAGTTAGTATTATATATATATTGAAGCTTACCTTTGATTCAAAGTGAATCTATAGAAGTTAAAGTGAAAAGTTAATATTGTGTTTAGTGAAGGCTTACCTTAGCTTAGTAAATCTAATCTTATCTGTTTGGCAGAGAAATAGATGGGAGTGACCAATAATAGTTGATGAAAGCATTCTAAGCTCCAATCATTATTAGTAAATTTTTATATCATTTTTGACTCTCTTACCTTTTAGGCAAACAGGACTAAATTAAGTACATTTATATATATTTGCTTTTATTAACACTGCCACAGGTAGGGATGCCGTGAGACACTTCAAAGTGTCTAACAACCCCTTTGAGCGGCAGCATTATCCAGCAAACTGAACTGAAATTTAAGCACTTTTTATTTGTTGTCAGCCACTATCAGACTTAAAAATAGGTAAGTTCTTCCAACTAAAACATATGTAAATAATTTCTCCTACAACTCAAGTGGTTATATATGATAATTTGAAGCAAAAATAAAAGATATGAGGAAATCTGGAGAGAAGTTGGAGATTTGGAGCAGTTAAGGTGAACTACATCAAAATACTGGAATAAAACTACTCATACCTAGGTTTTAAACAACATATTTATTAAATCTTATTGTTTGTTTCCCCAAGAGGAGTGTCAAAACCTGGATAATTAACCATAGTGCCCCAAAGAATCTGGGGAGCGCCTAATAGAAACAACAGGAGGAACAGAAGATGACAGAGCTGCAGATGTGAGGCATGTTGTAAAGCCCTGCTCAATGCCATCTAAGAGCTCCAAAGGTAGGTTTGAAAACAGTTTCAAGCCTCCTGACTGGCTAGGAGCTTTAATTTTTGCTAACAGTGGATCTGGACCAAGATTTAGAGTACTAATAACTTCTAGTTGACTGTCTAGTTCACAAGAAGACACAGGTTTGATCCCTGCTCTGGAACCTAATTGTTTAAATAACCATTCAGATATTAAATTATCAGGTAATAATAAGCAGCTATTTCCAACTAACTCTTGCTTTGTAGGTTCTTTAACTATCCCCAATGTGGGAAAAGACCCTTCTACAAGTAAACTGAGTAAATTGTTAACTCTAGTGTCATTAAAGGCATTCCTGACATCATGATGCACAGGGGGTGTTTGAAGAGACGCCTCATAGCGTAATTAACAGTAGAGATGTCAGGGATCCACTCATTGGGAAGTCTCTCCCCAATCAAATGAAGGAGAGCTCCCAAGTTGAATTTGACTAGAGTGAAACCAACTGCAATCCCTATCATTAACATGTGTAGAAGGTGACCAAATAAGAGGAATCTTCCCAATAAGGGAGTACAATTATTGAGAAGATAATAGACGCTGGTGT
The DNA here is from genome assembly GCA_014839935.2 of Entomophthora muscae. Taxonomy (NCBI): domain Eukaryota; kingdom Fungi; phylum Entomophthoromycota; class Entomophthoromycetes; order Entomophthorales; family Entomophthoraceae; genus Entomophthora; species Entomophthora muscae. The sequence continues at coordinate 339,221 of QTSX02002919.1, read as the reverse complement.
ACCCCAAGACCAACCAGGGGGCCTTGGGGTAGATGATAGGTGGAAATTGTGCTATTTCTACGTAAGGGGCATGTTGTTGATGTGGTCCAAAACAATACCAAATTGAGTCTTCTGATTTATCAGTGGAAGTTGGTTTGGGGGTTTCAAAGTTAACATTGGCTTGCCTATAACCAATTACACATGCAAAAAGTCCATACAAGGAAGATGAACTTCATGTTGTTGGAGGGGAACCTTTGGAATCTACTAATCAAGTGTTTAGAGTTGAAAATATAGATTTATTGATTGATAGGAATAAGAGAGATTGTTGGAGCAATTAGTTCAAGGGAAAATATTCAGTTTTAATACTGAAATAAATTGGGGAATGGATCATAGAGTTTACCAGGCAAACCTGCAAGTTTAGGGTAGAAGTATTGCTTTGCAGGCCTGCAGCAAGCTGCAGCCTGCAATGCAAGAAGAGGCAGGTTGGGATATTTCAATGCAGTATTGTACCTCACTTTGGTTGGGGATGGTGTCTGGAGCTGGATGTGAAGTGTTGCTGTGGCTTGGTTAGTTTTCTGGGTTTGATTGGCTTCCTGGGTCCCTGAATGTCTGATTTGGACAGTTTTCACATTTATTTTTAGATTGATTGGTTGTATTATGGTTTTTGGAGCCAAAATTCAATGCTGAATTGTTAATGTTGTTATAATAGTTGTTTGAAGCATTAATTTCAAATTTTAAAGTGGAATTTATATGTTCTTCTTGTATTTCACACTCGCTTTTGCTTTCATACTTGTTTTTGCTTAAAACATATTTGTTTATCAATTTAAAATTTGTTTTCAAATAAATTAAATTATTTGTTTTGTTAAAAACCTTAGTTTTTAAATCTACATTTAACAATGCAGTTTTCAGATTTTGGATTTATCCAGATTTCTTGTGTTTGTTTTAATATTTGTGTAAGGTATGGAATTCCTTATAAGAGAGGATCATGTGACCAATATCAAATTATGGACATTGTCTTCTGAAAAGGATAAATGCCAATTTGATGCACTTATTTATTGCCTAAGATATTATAACCCAAAACCTTACACTGTATCTGCCATCATGCCATCCCCTGGTGGACTTAGGCTCCCTGATTTAGTATATCAATCATGTTATTCTCCAATAAACATTATATCATCCCTATTTTTGTCTTTTCTATTGGACTGCTGTCTTCCCCAATTTAAATACTAAACTATTATTGATTCAGTTGCACCAAGAGATTTAGAGCCTATTTTATGCAGGAGGAACTCTGCTTGTCTTTGATCCCTTTATAGAGACTTTTGCTTCAGAATAAAGCTTTTTAGCTGGCTTGGAGTAATCTCAATCCTTGCTCAGGATATCAAACTTTGGAATGACTGATCATGTCAGGGATCCAGTCTTGGGCAGCCAGCCTGTTGTTTCCAGGGGTAACCTGGGACAGGTTTTTTGCGGGTAAAGCCCACCACAAGAGAGGATATAACTTAAAAAGATAGGAGAATGACTTCCTCACCCAGGACTATGGACCAGCAGCCGGGATTATAGTGTCAATCACCCCTATGAAGGTGATGTACACGATCCCAAACAGCTTGCCAGTGTGGTCAGTTGGGAGGTTTGTTGAGGAGGCAGGCATAGGTTTGGGGGTCACTGGCAGTTCCATGGGAAAGTTGTAAGAAGGGAGATAGTTGAATTTCCCTCTAAACAACTTGGGTGTTGAGAATATCCATGGGCCTTGATGGTTGTATCTAACTGCAGATTGTACATGGGCCAAAGGATCTAGTTAAAGGATTTTTTCTGGGGTGTAGTCCTTAAACTTGGGCTTTAGAGGGTACTTAGTGAAATAGATGGGACCAACAGGAGCGCCAGAAGGATAAAAATCTGCAGGCATAGTGGATGGAGGACTGGAGGATTTTGTACTAAATTTGATAGATAGAAAAGACAAAATAAGGCAGTAGCTGTGTAAGCCAAAATAACATAACCTTTATTCAAAAATGGCAATAAGTTTGAAGTGCAGGGTCCTTTGGTCTGTATAGTACCCTGATTCCAAACTTAATATTTTCCAAGGAGGGGGGTTCTGGGTGCTCTGGTTCAAAGGCAGAAAAATGGCACCTAATCAGGGAGTTCTTTCATTGGTCAGAGATCTTGAATTGGCTACTTTATTATCTTGGTCTAGAGTTGTGGTCATGGGGTTGGGCTGCAGGCCCGTGCCTCCTTCTGGGGATGGCTCTTGATTGGCCACCAGTGTAGAATTCAAGCTCATGAAGCTAATGGTTGAAGTTTTTTTGCCTCCATTAGGCACTTTGATTACTCCTCAATTTTGTGCAATGATTCCTTTGGTTTGGTTTACTTTACCATTTTGACCATCAATTTCAGCTTAGCTTGCAAGGGCTCAACCTCAGGAACTTTCGGGCAGGCAGCCCCTTGGTCCATAGGGCCAGCGGCCTGCAGGGATTCAGGGATTCAGGGTCAGGGTTTGAACCCCAACCTTGGGCCCAAGTTTCAAGAGTAAAATAATTGTTGATCCTGACACCATCACCTTCTTCCCCCCAAAAACCCCTTCTTCTGGTTCTTCTTGCCCAGGTAGAGTTGGACAGCTTCTTGGGCATTAGCTAGGTTACTCAGTGGTTCCCAGGTACTTTCCTCTAGTGGATATCCTTTCCATTTTACATAGTACTGGGGTTTTTGGTAGTGGGTTCTGTCACTGTGTATGTATTTGACCTCATATTCCTTGAGGCGGCCTGTTTGGATGGGTGGGGGGCTGTCTTGAGTGATTGGTGGGGAAGCAAATTTCCATCTTTTTTAACCAATAGGGAGCAATGGAACACATCATGAATCTTTCAGGAGGGGGTAGGTCCAGTTTAAAGGCAATCTCTCCAACTAGTTTGGTGATATTGTGAGGGTCACTTCTTCTGTGAGCTAACTTCCTACAGGGCACATGTAGAAGTACGTTCCGGGAATCCAAGTATACTTCATCTCCAACTTGCAAGGGCTGACCAGGGTTTTTTGCATTCAGCAAAGGCTTTGTATGTTTGTACTGCACATTTCAGGTTGGTTAGGCATGTTTTTTGTGCTTCATGGATCTGTTTAATCCAGGAGCATCCAGTACGTTAGTTTCCTTCTTACCAATCTTAGGGTCCCAGGTGGGGTCAACCTCATAGTTGGCTTTGAACAGAGACATACCCGTGGAGGTGTAGTCTTTTCTGTTGTAAGCAAACTGGGACATGGGAAGCATGTTGGCTCAGTTATCCTGGTTGTCTTTGGCATAACATCAGAGGTATTTTTCAAGGATCTGGTTCACCCTTTCTGTTTGGCTGTCTGTCTGTGGGTGATAAGAGATGGATACACAGCGCTTGATTCCCAAGTCTTTTATCACCTGTGTCCAGTAGTTTGAAGTGAATTGTGGTCCTCTGTCTTTGATATTTTCCTCAGGTGTTTTGTGTTGGGTAAGGATGAGTTCATGCAAATTTTGGGCTGTCTTTACTGCCTGGCAATGAGTGGTGGTTGGTACGGAGTATGCCATCTTGGTGAAGCAGTCTACCATGACCAGGATTGCATTGAAGGAGAGGAATGGGGGAAGTTCCACAATGTAGTCCATGAAAACAGATATTCATGATTTATGAGGTATATCCAAGGGTTTTAGAATCCCTTCAGGCTTGTTTATGTGAGTTTTGGTACGTCCACAGGTCTCATATTCCTTTAGGTATGTGCTTACTTATTGATCTATTTGTGGCCAGGCAAAGTTTCTTCCAATGCTCTGGAGGGTCTTGAGCCTACCCGGGACTCCAACTATTTCAGAATTGTGATAGTCTCACGAGATTTTGGTCCTGATGTCTCCTTCTGGTACAAAGATCCTGTTGTAGAACATTATTGTTGTTCCTTTCAATGAGTAGCCTTTTAGTAGTGGACACTATCCAGGGATTTGGAGAGGTCAGAGAACATGATTTTGGTGAATTTGTCAAGATTTTGGGACTTTAGTACTTCTAATTTGCTGACTCTAATTTTTATTAATCCCAGGCAGATGCCTAGGATCACTGGGTCCAAGAGAACTTGGGTGTTGTGGTCGCAATTTTTGATGTGGGTGGGCACCAGGTCAGTTCTTCTACTTAGGGCAGCAGGTACCACATTCACTTTTCTGGGCTTTTAGTCTATGGTCAAGGTGTAGTTAGCTAATTCCAAAGCCCATCTGGCCTGTCTCTGGTTCATATGTTAGGGTTTGAAGAAGTAAACCAAGTTCTTGTGGTCAGTCAGAACTTTTACTGGGAATTTGATGCCACATAGGTACCAGCACCAATGTTTCAGGGTCTTCATGATTGCAAGCGTTTTCTTATCATAAATTGAGTAGTTTCTTTTGGCTGGTAGCATCTTCTTGGATTAATATGATACAGGATGTAGCATACCATTCCCTCCCTCCTGAATAAAGACCCCATCCACTGCAAAGTCAGACACATTGGTTTCCAGTACAAAAGGTTTGGATGGATCAGGCATAGCCAGGACAGGGGCAGAGATGAAGGCAAGCTCAAATGCTTCAAAGGCAGTAGTGCATTCTAGAGTCCAGACAAACAGGACCTTTTCAGAGCAAAGACAGGTCAGAGGCAGGTTAATCTAAGAAATTTTTTGGAAAATCCCTGTAATATTTTGCCAGGCCCAAAAAACTTCTTACATCCTTCCTGCATGTGGGTACTGGCTAGGCTGTTACTGCTTCTACTTTAGCCTGTGCCATGGCAAAACCGCTGGTCTTCACTACATATCCCAGGAATTCAACAGACTGAAAGAGTTCACATTTTCTTAAGCTTAGTGTGTAAGTTTGCTTGGGAGAGTTTCTCTAATATAAGGTCCAGGTGGTGCAGGTGTTCCTTGTGAGTCTTGCTGTAGATGAGGATGTTGTCCAAATATGTAGCAGAAAATTGGTTGAGGTATTTGCCTAGGGCTGTGTTGATCATCCTTTGTAATGTGCTTGGGGTGTTGCATAATCTAAACAGCATCACTAGGTATTTTTAGAGGCTATACCTTGTCTTAAAAGCTGTCTTATACACATCTCCTTCCTTGATGTGTATTTGGTTAAAAGCATTGTGGAGATCAATTTTCAAGTAGACTTGGGCACCAGTAAGTACATCACATAGTTAATTGGCGTTTGGGATGGTGTATTGGTTTTTAAAGTGATTTCATTCATCTTTTGGTAATTCACACATGGTTTTATGCCTCCATCCTTCTTTCCCACAAATAGCATTGGCAATGAGCAGGGCGCTTTTGATACCCTGATAAAACCCTTGGCAGTTATTTCTTTAATATATGTCTTGAGAGCAACCTGTTCCCTGTGATTGCAGCTGTAGATGGAGCTGTGGCTGGGTTGGGTGTTGGGCAGCAGATCAATTGCATGGTTGTAGATTGATTGCTCAGGAAGTTGGCTAGCTGTGCTCTCATCAAAAATGTGGTTCCACTTGGCCAAGGGTGGAGGAAGGGCGCCTAAGCTGGGTTCTATGTGTATGTTCATAAGCCCTTAGGTGAATTATTCTGGGTTGGTGCAAAAGGGTACAGTGTTGAGATTTGCTTTGTCTCTCAAGTTGATGTTCTGTTCTCAGTAGTTGAAGATGAGGCCATGTCTGTCGGACCAGGAATCTCCCAGGATGAGGGGGTGTGGTAGGTCTTTCATCAGGATGAGAGACAACAGTTAGGTTTTGTTCCCTATAACTAGGGGCAGCTCTTGTTTACATTTGTATCCCTTGTCTTTAATGCTATTCCCCAGGATGATCTGTAGGCAGTTTTCAGATGTAGACAGGCCTAATTCTTGGGCTAGGTTGGCATCATTGAAGCTCTTGTCAGCTCCCATGTCAATGAACACCTTCAGTCTTCAGAGTGTTTCTTTGACATTGACTGATACCAGGATAAACTTCTAAGGCTGGGTGGAAGCATTTATTTGGGCCAAAGAAATGGGGGAAGCATTTTCTTAGGGAAGGCTCTGGTCAAGTGCCCTGCTTTGTGGTAGTGGAAACAGAGTTCATCTCTATAGTGTCTCTGGAGTTCCTTAGGGGTCATCTCAGCTCTGTTGGGCGTGGGAGTCCAGGTCTGGCGGTGCTGGGCTGTACTGGAGCTCTCTTGGTTTATGCTGAGGCCCTTGCACAGAGGGACCAGTTCTTCTAAGCCAAGAGTGGGGGGGTGGTATTTTAGCAGGTCCTTCATGACTGGGTTCATCTCCTTCTGGAATATGATGGCTGCTAGTTTTTCCTTGAGATGATTGTGGGTTTTCAACTTGAAGAATTCTTCAATATATACTTGAATGGTTCAAGAACCTTGTTGGATTTCTAGAAAGAAGTTCAGGGTGTAATATCTGGTATTGTGGTTTTCCCCAATAGCCATTAATTCTGCTTTAAACCTGGAATAATTCAAGCAGAATTCCATGTCTTCTTCTGTGGCCTTGCCAAATCAGTCTAGGGAGTCTCCTGATAGCATGAAAGCAATCCTGAGTATCTTCTTGGTGTCCCTGGAGTAGGATGGGATGCTGGCTTGGAAGTGCAGGCGTAGGACTGGCATAGCTTTTTGAGCTTCCTCAAGTGTAAGTTTCCTCATCTGGGGCATTTCCACCTTTGTGAGGTATTGGTTGACAATCACATTTTGCACTTGAGAATAGGAAGTCTTGGCTGTGTTGGTAGCAGCAGTGTCTGGTTTCTTGGAGTTGTTCTGGTTTGCAATCTTTCACATGAAAGAGGTTAGGTTTGTGTTCATCTTAAAGGTGTAATAAGTAATTATCAATAACAAAAGCATACAAGATGCCCCAAAGAATAACAACATCTTGGGTCTCAGGGTACCAGGTTTTAAGTAGATTGCCATAATGTCATGGATCCAGTCTTGGGCGGCCAGCCCATCATTTTCAGGGATTATGCAGGCCAGGTTTTTTGCAAGCAGAGCCTACCACAAGAGAGGAGCTAACTTAAACAGGTAGGAAAAGGACTTACCTACCCATTACCACAGGCCATCAGCCGGAATTATAGTGTCAATCACCCCTGTGAGGAAGATGTACATAATCCCAAACATCTTGCTAGTGTGGTCAGTTGGGAGGTCAGGTGAGAAGGCAGGTATTGGCTTGGCGTCATGAGTGGTTCCATATCAAGTTTATAGGCAGGCAGGTAGTTGAACTTTCCTCTAAACAATTTTGGTGACAATAGGATCCAGGGGCCTAGATGGCTGTATCTAATCACAAATTGTATTTGGGCCAAAGGATCTAGTTCAAGGATCTTTGCCAGGGTGTAGTCATTATATTAAGGTTTCAGAGGGTATTCTGTAAAGTGGAAAGGGCCAAAAAGAATACCTGAAGGACAGAGATCTTCAGGCAGAGGGGCAGGAGGGCTGGAAGATCTTGTATTAATTTGATAGGCAGCAAAGGAAAAATAAGGCAGTAGCTATGTAAGCAAAATTAACATAATCTTTATTCAAAAATTACAATAAGTTTGAAGCACAGGGTCTTTTGGTATATTTAGTACCCCACTTCTAAACTTAATATTTTCCAAGGGGGTTCTGGGTGCTCTGGTTCAAAGGCAGAAAAATGGCACCCAAGCTGGGAGTTCTTTCATTGGTCAGAGATCTTGAATTGGCTACTTGATTATCTTGCTCTAGAGTTATGGTCATGGGGTTAGGCTGCAGGCCCATGCCTCCTTCTGGGGATGGCTCTTGATTGGCCACCAGTGTAGAATTCAAGCTCATCAAGCTAATGGTTGAAGTTTTGTTGCCTCTATTAGGCACTTTGATTACTCCTCCCTTTGGTGCAAAGATTCCTTTGGTCTGGCTAGCTTCATCTTTCAGACAATCATTTTTGGCTTCAGCTTGTGAGGACTTGACCCCAGGAAATTGCAGGCAGACAGCCCCTCAGTCCATAGAACTGGCGGCCTATGGGGATTTAGGGTCAGGGTTTGAATCCCAACCTTGGGCCCAAGTTTTAAGAGTTAAAGAAGTGTCAATCCTAAAAGATCATGTTAGCATCAAGTAGCTGATTTTACAATTGGCTATTACTTTGAGGTTTTCTGCCAACTAGCATTCCCAGTAATTGGCACCTCAAGCTATCTAGTACATTGAATTAATTGATAGATTCCCAGAGTCCTGTTAAGTGAACCCCTACAGCTATTATCTGGGTATAAGATCTTCTAGCAGCTGTGAGATTGAAATATTTTAAGACTCCTGGATTTCTGGGGTACATGCCTGCCTGTGTGTCAGGATTGACAATTCTTCCTCTCTGGAAACCCAGGCCTGGGAGCAGGAATTGAACCCTGACCCTGGACCCCCCAGGACGCCGGGCCTGTGGACTGCAGCACTGCCTGCCTGCACTTTTCTGGGATTGAGCCCCCACAAGCTGATACCAATAATGTTGGCCCATGCAGTGAAATGATCCAAACCAAGGAAATTATTGCACCAAGTGGAAGGCTAATCACAGCGCCTAATGGGGGTACTGATTTAGCAACTATTAGCTTCATGAACTTAAAGTCTACACCAGCAACTAATCAGGAGCCAAACCAGGAAAGAGGCACGGGCCTGTGGCCCGGTCCCATGATCACAACACTAAAACAAGATAATCAGGTAGGCAATTGAGATTCTTGACCAATGAAAGAACTCCTGGGACAAGTGCCATTTTGCTGCCTTTGGACCCAAGCACCCAGTTCCCCCAGGCCTGCCTTCCCCAATGCCCTGATGAACCCCCCCCATGGAAAATTTTAAGTTTAGAGGTAAGGTACTATATAGACCCCAGGACCCCGCGCTCCAAACTTATCACCATTTTTGAATAAAGATTATGTTATTTTGTCTCACCCAGCTATTGCCTTATTTTGTATTTGCTATCTACCAATTCAGTTCAAGATCTCCTGGCCCCCCTGCCCCACTGCCTGCAGTTTCCTGTCCTCCTGGTTTACCCTTTGTACCCGTCTATTTTACTGACTACCCTCTGAAATCTGAATACAAGGACTACACCCCGGAAAAGATACTCAAACTCAATCCTTTGGCCCGCATACAATCTGCAATTAGATACAACCAATAAGGCTTGTGTTTATTTTCAAACCCCAAGTTGTTCAGATGGAAATTCAACTATCTCCTGGCTTACACCCTATCCAGGGAACCACCTGTGACCCCAAAACCTATGCCTGCTTCCTCACCCAACCTCCCAACCAACCATTCTGGAAAGCTGTTTGGTATTGTGTACATCACCTTCACAGGGGTGATTGACACTATAATCCCGGCTACTGGCCCATAGTCCTGGGTGAGGAAGTCATTCTCCTACCTTTTTAAGTTAACACCCCTCTTGTGGTGGGCATTTCCCGCAAAAAACCTGGCCCAGGTCACCCCTGGAAACAACAGGCCGGCTGCCCAAGACTGGATCCCTGACAGTGTGGGGTGTGCTGGCAATTACAGATGCTGGGTCACCCCATAAATCAGTACAGGGTTAACAAATACATCTCAACCCCAACTGCCTACATTTCTCACACAGAGGAACCAGTTCCAAACCAGACCCTTGCAGGGGAAAAGATCCACTTTAAAGGGGGAAATCCTTATCCCCACTATTTTTAGGAGAGAAGCTTCACCATATATAAACATTTCTTTTCCCTGGAGGAGCCATCAGCTTGTCAAAATTTGGCCACCAAAGTAGGGATGGAGATGATATATATCCTGGGTCCTTCAAATGGTACCAAGGCTGAGATGGGCCTGAACTGTTATGGATCAGCCATGGACCCAACTCAAGTTGGGCCCAATCATTATGCCAAGCAACATTCCCAGCTTAAATTAGCTTACCAATTACCATCCTAGCCTATAACCTGTGCCAGCTCATTAGGGATCACACCTACCCACCCATATCAACCCTGACTCACATTTATCTGTAGGCTCACCAAATAGGGCCCATTTCAGGGGTATTAAACTACCCTAGTTCTTCAATAATGTAAAGCCAAGCTATGTTAGACACAAAAGTGTTCACTTTCTACAATAGAAAGGATAGATAGTAAAGATTTGGGTTGAACTTCAATGATAGCTTAAGCTATCAGCTAGTCAAGCACTGTTTATCTATAGAAATTTTTTAGAAACTTGGTGAAATAATATGATTGATTGGGGTATGCAGATTAATTCTATATATCAAAGTGCTTGCAGCTCATCAGCCACAAGGTTCTGTACTATTTCTGGTTGCTTGAAATTGGGGTTCTCAACAGGTGTCATCACTTAATAAAAGCTGTTGGAAATGCAAAGACCTTTCAGATGAAGTCTCTTAAATGCAAATCCAAAAAAATATTCACTGCATTGCAGTTGCATGAATGATATCATTCCATGAAACTGGTTTTCATGCAAGGGGTTTACTTCAACTCAATTTGGCTCTCAGTTGGAAGTATTGAATGGTCTTAAACATATAAGAAAAGTTGTCAGCATTAACAATGGATTCAAACCTCACTCTTTCACATAGATATCCATCAATTACTAGCTGATTTATGGTTTGTGAATCATGTCATTCATGCAATCTCTTTAGCATTATTGGTAAAGTAAACACAACCAAATTCAGCTTTTTGAGATCTTCCCCCTTTTCACTAGTCTGTGGTTTCCTATGCAGCTCTCAACCTGGCTAGATTTTTTGCTTGGATTTCAGGAGTGATCCTGATAAGTAGAGATACTTCCTCCAAGCTTCTACTTCTCTTAGCCAAGGTAACTGTTGCTAGTGATACAGTATGGGATTGAATCCTAAGTTAGATGCAGGGATTTATATATGCCTTGGTCTTGATTGCCCAACCTGGTTAGAAGACCCTAGGCCCACATTCAAGGCTGATCCAGCTAAGCTGGGGGACATTAGGGTACTTAAACAAGGTTCTGATGCTAGAATAGAGATATTTATGAACAGTTGGCTTTTTGAGCCCTCCACTGGGAAGGTTTAGTAAAACCAAATCTTAAAAAGGTGCCAGGGTCCTACCTGGTGGGTATCATACTACCAATACAACATGCTAATACAGAGGGATTAACACTGGTAACTGGGAAGCTATAAGAATTAAAACCATCATATACAAAATAATTCAAAAATGATCTGGTACCAGCCAAGTAGAGGGTTAAATCTCCCTAAGAAGTAATATGCTCCTAGATTCAGAATCAGGAAGATGATAGCAAGTAGGTAAAAGATGTGAAAAGAACAGGTTGGTGGATTACTTGAGGGAAATTGATCTTTGTCTTGTTAGGAGTGATCAGAGTGGATAGATGCAATGTACAATTGTCCAGGGATTACATGTCATCAATTGTCAGGGATCAAAGCTTGGCAGCCGGCCCAGCATTTTCAGGGATTATACAGGCCAGGTTTTTTGCAGGCAGAGCCCACCATAAGAGAGGAGCTAACTTAAATAGGTATGAGAAGGACTTCTCTACCCAGGACCACGGGCCAGCAACCAGAATTATAGTGTCAATCACCCCTGTGAGGATTATTTACACAAACCCAAACAGCTTGCTAGTGTGGTCAGTTGGGAGGTTGGGTGAGAAGGCGGGCATTGGCTTTGGGTTCAAAGGTGGTTCCATATCAAGTTTATAGGCAGGTAGGCAGTTGAACTTGCCTCTAAACAATTTTGGTGACAATAGGGTCCAGGGGCCTTGATGGTTGTATCAAACTGCAGATTTTATGGGGGCAAGGGATCTAGTTCAAGGATCTTTTCTGGGGTGTATTTCTTATACTTGGGTTTAAAGGGTACTCTGTGAAGTGAAAGGGACCCAAGGGGACACCTGGAGGACAGGAATCTGCAGGCAGAAGAGCAGGAGGGCCAGAAGATCTTGTAATAATTTGATAGATATTAAAGATAAAATAAGGCTGCAGCTGTGGAAGCAGAAAATAATATAACCTTTATTCAAAAAAGACAATAAGTTTGGAGCGTGGGGCCCTTTGGCCTATATAGCACCCCACCTCCAAACTTAATATTTTCCAAGGGGGTTCATCAGGGCATCAGGAAATGTGGGGCCAGATAGTCTAGACGCTTGGGTTTAAAGGCGGTGAAATGGCACCTGGACCAGGAGTTCTTTCATTGGTCATAAATCTCATATTGACAACTTGATTCTCTTGTTCTTGGGTTGTGGTCATGGGGTTGGGTCCTGGGCCTGTGCTTTCCTTGGGTAACATATCCTGATTGACCACCAAGGCAGTCATCAAGCTCATGAAGAAGACAGTAGGAATTTTGTTGCCTCTATTAGGTGCCTTGATTACTCCTCCATTTAGTACAATGATTCCTTTGGTTTGGCTAGCTTCACCTTTCAGACAATCATTCTTGGCTTCATCTTGCGGGGACTTGACCCCAGAAAAGCGCGGGCAGGTGGCCTCTTGGTCCTCAGGGACAGTGGCCGCAGGGGCTCAGGGTCAGGGTTCAAATCCCAACATTGGGCCCAGGTTTCAATAGGAAGAAAATTGTCAATCCTGAGATCAATCTTGGTCAGTGCAAGTGAAGGCCTTGGTGCCAAAATCTGGGCAGGTTCCAACAGACATGAAACCTCATAATGTATTCAGGAACAGAAGGAGCACTAAATATTTACACCCAGTGCTCTCCCAGTTGGGAGCCTTGTTTCAGGGCCCAGTTGGTCTTGACAGGTCTCCATAGGAAACAACTTACACAGATTTATTATAACCCTTTTAAAATCAATCAAATTCAACTTTGTTTTATGGGGATAAGCTTAGAATGGCCACAAGGAGATCATTGTGAGCAACGCTTTTATATACCATTTATTAAATCCTTTAGAATCTTCCTAAATCTTTTATACAGTCTTAGGGACTCTGCTGGTGGTGTTAGGCTGGGGTTTTGGGGCATCTTCTGAACAGCATGGCTCATGTTTCTCTTTGAAAAATCCCGCCCATTGGGCTTTGCATCCGTACTTGTCAAAATAAATTTCCAGGATTGATTCTCCTGCTGTTTGGCTTCAAAAAGCTTTTTGAACGTCCAATTCCGTCCAGTGGTTGCTGATCTATGCTCAAATCAAGATTCACACCAGTCCTTGTGCCTTGGCTGCATATTTTTGCCATTTCACACTGGGTAGGAAGTTTGACTGCCAGCCAAACTTTAAGAGGCCATAACTCGTTGTCTAGAGCAGCTAGGAGATTCATCAAGCTGGCATTGTGATTGTGAAGAGCAGTAGGTTTGTTTCCAGGGATTTTCTATAGCAAAGATGTTTTAGGGCGTTTCCCGACACCTTGGGATTTTTATAGCATCTATCTTGGGATGATCTCACTCAAATAAAGGTACTAAAAGAAATTTATAGGAAATTAAAATAGTTTATCAATTAAGAAAATATAAAGGTTACAATCTACAGGAGTATATAGGTAGGGTGAAGGTATTTGGAAGAGGAGAAATCAGTTGAACCATTTGATAAGTTAGAGAAGTTAACCTTCATAACTAACTGATGAAGCAAGAGTTTAAACCTTGAAGTGTTGCATAGCTTCATCAAAAACAACCTATTGCTACTGATAGAAATTTTTCATCTTAGCTAGAACAGGATGGTCTTTGATAGTAGGGATCCCAACAGACTGGACTCTGGCAGGACTGTGTTTAAACATAACAGAGGGGAGATAAACCAGCTTCTGTTGAACTCTGGCCCTGACTCATTAACTCAATGCAGTGTCCACAGTTGCTGGGACCTGAGGAGCATGATTAACCCTATTGTAAGCTTATGATTGACTGCTGTGATTGATTTTATCCAAATATGAAAGTAAAGGCAAAAACTGAAGCTCCATATTTGGATCAGAACTCTTATAATCTTCTTTTCCAAAGGTCCCAGGCTTTGGTTGAACGCCTCATTATTGTATCCATCTTGGGTAGAATTAAAAGGACTTCAGGTCCTGGTTTATTTTAAAGCCAAAGATTTAAACTATCTAAAACACACTAGATTAATCTTCTCCCTTTCAAACTGCAGATCCCACCCTGATCAAAGAGTTTTCAAGGCCGTCAGCAGAGATGGCCCTGACAAAATAGCACCAAAACTTGTGATATTTACTGTTAGCCCCTTGGAGTAGAATGTATGGGGCAACCAGCGGGTGTTGATGGGGGCTGGGATATAAAATTCTTGGGGTGGGTCTATTTTATTCTCCTCCTTTCCCTGCCTATATAAATAGATGCTGGGTCTTGCTAAAAGTTGATCAAGTGCTGAAAAGCTATGCCGCTCTTTGTGACACCCAGGTTTTGCACATGGTAGAGCCCTTTGATGTAGTGCGTCCAAGCTCTAACCTGTAATTCCTCATTTGAGGGGACTCCTTTAGATGACATAGCAACTTTCATGGTAAGTTTCATAATGCTGGGGATTATTCAGCCGAGTAGGAAAGCTCGGAAAGCCAGAAAACCTTTAACAAAGCTGGCTTATTCAACAGACTTGAATCAAACAGTTGATCACAAATGGGTTACTGCTGCTCCAGTTTGCCAGAAAAATCTGATTCACCCCTTTAAGTTGATGCTGATAAATCAACGTAACTTAAGGGTCACCTGATACAAGCTTGTTAATCAGCATGGTTGTCAGAAATTGGTCACCCAAGGGTTCTTTGTAACCTGGAACAGATACTCACTTGACAATGTGGAAGGGATAATTGCCCAGGATCCAGATGGTATTTCTTAGTCAATTTTCAATATATATCAAGTAATTTTCACTGTTTCAACTCTAAGAGTTGAGTCCTCCCAAAAATTTACTCAATAAAAATCATATATCCCTTGGTCTAATTTACATTTTTAAAATGCATCCTGTAGTTGGATTGTTGCGCTACACTCCCTACAATCCGGTTCTAAGCCATATCATTACCAGAAGATGGGGCCCTGCAGCTGGAACTTTGTCATTGGCACCTCCTAATGTTAATTCCATGCCTGCCAATCTTGGGATTGCTCCCTGTCTTTGAAACTGAAAATGGTGTTGCATCTCAATGTCCTGAATCTTATTCTGAAGATACTCTGCTGATTTCACAGGCTATTTATCTTGGGCTGCTTTGGTTAGAATTAGTTGTTTTACTTAATTCTAGTATTTCAATTGAAAATCTTACAAAACAATACCTGAAGCCATGTTGGTGGTTAATCATTAATTCTATGTGGATCTGGGTGGTAATTCCCCACCATTTAGAACCGGCTTCATATTACCCCGCAATTTTTGTCACAGCAACTCAGGGTGGCGGATATAATCTTCACTATCTCTGCCCACCAGTAGTCTGGCATTAAGAGGATCTCTTAACATGACAGAGGCCAGAAAACCCCCTAAAAGAATGCCACTGTTGGTGAGAGCCAATCACCCACCAGAAACCCCTGAACCTAGTTAGTGGAGATTGATTGGCCAAGATGCTCAGAGTTAAAGGCTCCAGGGGGGCCAGAAAATCTGGAACCTCTCCTGCATCCTAGACAGTGCTATTATCTAGCCAACCCTGCAGGTGTGAGTATGGCCCAGTCAGCACAGCTCCAAGTGGTACAGGTGGGATTGGCCCCAAACATTCTGAGGCTAATATCATTAAATCTAGGGATTTTTAGGGATAATGAGTGAATGATGAAAGGGGTTTCCTTTGACTTAGATTTTCAGGGGGATACCTGTGGTACACTAGCCAAAGCTGGGGTTGAGCTTTGTTACCCCACAAACTAGTAACCATTCTAACACTGACATTCTCATTCCCGTTCTGGGCTGCTAAACATGGTGCCTTGCTCCAGATAGCTAGCAGGCCAGGGTTGAGGTTTGATCTGTTGAAGCTTTATTGCTTTAATATGTTTGGCTTTAACTGAAATTGCTTTCCATCTTACCAACCAGTGGTCAGAGAATAGTGGCTGGATCTTCATAGCTGATTTTTCACTCTTTGGCTGGGTGCCTAAGATATCAACCCATCTCAGGGCCCATATTTTTCAGCAGAGTTGGCTTGCAGCTAGCCACGTTTATAAAATCTTGTCATGGTTAGAAGCTCAAGAGCATCTAATCTTCCTGCTACCAGATAAAACAACCTGGCCAGCTTAAAATCAGGACTGGGGATCTAGCTGTGACAGAAATCACTGGATAGTATGAAGCCGTTTCTAAGTGATGGGAAATCACCACCCAAATCCACATAGAATTAATTATTAGCCACCAACACGGCTTCAGATATTTTTTTGTGGAATTTCCAATTGTAACTCCAGGATTAAGTAGAACAATTAGTCCTAACAAAAGTAGTCCAAGATAAATGACCTGGGAAAGCATCAATACATCTTCAGCGTAAAATTCTGGGCATTGGGAAGTAACACAATTTTCAGTTTCAAGAATGGGGGGAGGAGCTGTAAAATTGGCTGGCATGAAATTGACATTAGGCAGCACCAACAACAAAGTTCCTGCTGCAGGGCCCCATCTTCCAGAAATGATTTGGTTCTGAATCAGATTGTATGGAATATACTGCAACAACCCAATCACATGATGCATTTTTTTAAAATGGAAATTAGAACTTGGGGTAAATGATTTTTATTGAGTAAATTTAGGAGGACTCAACTCTTAGAGTTGAAACAGGGAAAACTATTCAATATATATCAGAAAAATTGACTAAGCAAAACCACCTGAATCTTGACCTTCTATTCCTTCCACATTGTTCAGCAAGTACCTGGTCCAGATTGCAAAGAACCCTTGAATGGGCAGTTTCTGATGGCCCTGCCAATTAAAAAGCTCATATCAGGTGACCCTCAAATTATGTCAATTTATCAACGTCAGTTTGAAAGGGGGAACTGGTTTCAGCTAGCAGACTGGAGCAGCCAAGACCCATTTTCAATCAACTGTTTGGTTTAAATCTGTTAACTTGGTCAATTTCAATACAGGTTTCTCGGCTTTCTGAGCCTTCTTACTTGGACAGACAATATCCAGCATTATAGAACCTACCGTTACATTACCCTTTGCTTTAGCCCTGGGCACAATACCACCATCTGGGAGATGGGTTAAGGAGAAATTCTTATGGGCAGGTGGGAGTTTCATTGCGGCTAAGGTAAGTTCAGGGTGACCGATAGCAGTGGGATTGCGCTTGTAGAACTCATGGATCAGATCTGAGGAATTTGAACAAGTGTAGTGGGGAACCCAGGAGTTTTCAGAATCAGGACAACCTTTCCAAGACACCAAATATTCCAAATGGCAGAAATTCTTGCAGGAAGCCAGAATACAATTTAAAACACATACTCAGGTTCTCCCTCCACAAGAAGTGGTTGGGAAGAGGGAGTCTCCATTCCTTTGAAGGGAGTAAGAAGACATTCATGAAAGGTATGGAAAATCTTGAAAGCAGGAGGTAAATCTAGCCGATAGGCAGAGGGACCAATCTGATGTTCTACCTTGAAGAGACCAACTTGCTTGGGACCTAATTTGCAACAGGGAACCTTAAGTTTCATATTGCAAGCTCTAACCATGACTAGATTACCTGGCCTGTAAGTCAGACCCTCCTGGCACTTATGATCTGTGTATTCCTTGTAAGTTGTCATGGTGGTGTCAAGAGTAACCTGAAGCTCCTGATGAACCTGCTTCAATGCAGCATCTTGATCAGTTGCAGCTTGCACATTGCTAACCAAACAAGAACCCATGTTGGATGAGGGACTGTAACCCACATTGGCATAGAATGGCAAAACCTGAGTTGGCGTGTGCAGGACATTATTATATGTAAACTCTGCCATGGGTAGATTATCACACCAGGCATCTTGTTGCGCATTAATATAGCAACGTAGGTAGACCTCCAAACTTTGGTTTACCCTCTCTGTTTGTCTGTCAGATTGGGGGTGGAAAGCAATAGAGCAGCACAATTTGATACCAAGGATTCCAGTAAAAGCTTCCCAGTACTGAGCAATAAATTGAGGCCCACGGTCACTTACAATCTCCATTGGGATGCCATGCAGGGAGAATATTCTGTTCAAAAATAACCTAGCTGTTTCCACCAAAGTAATTGTGGTTGAGAAAGGTACAAAGTGTGCTAACTTTGTGAAACAATTGACCATCACCATGATTGCATTAAACCCATTGGAATTGGGAAGCTCACCAATGAAATCCACTGACACAGACATCCAGGGTCCTGCAACAGGCTTTAGTGAACCAGTATTATTCTTCCAAATGGCCTTGGATCAAACACATACCAGGCAATCTCAAGCAAAAGCTGCTACCTGCACAGTCAAACCTTTCCAGGAAAACTGGCGGCGGATTAGTTCCACTTTTTTGTTTTTCCCTGGATGACCAGCCGTTGGACAGGTATGATTAGCCTACATGATTTCATCCTGAATAGTGCCCTCAGGAACCCACAAGCAACCTTGATGATATAGGACTGGACCAATCTTATGATAACTCTGAGGCTGACCCACTGGGTTTGCACATGCTAGCTCTAATAGCCTATCATAGCCTTCGGACAAAGGTTGCAGAAACTTAACCTTGGAATACAAGTCCAGGTCTGCGCCCTCAGCTAAGGACATGGTGGCCAACGTAGCTGGCAGAGGCAATACAAAAGGCATCACAGCCTTGTCTGAAATCATAGTATGAGTGTTAAACTCAACATCCATACTAGCATCTGGGAGATGGGAAGGATTCCTGCTTAGTACATTGGCCAAGTGATTGTCCAATCCCTTAATAAACTTGTAGAGAAACTTGTATCTTGTCAGGTCACCATGCCATCTGGATTGACAACCCAACAAAACCCTGGGTTGTCAATAATAAAGAAGAGATTTTTGGTCAGTTCTTACTACAAAAGGATGACGTGTCAATATGAGATGGTGAGCTGATGCTTTAACAATTCCACAACAGCCAGCAATTCCTTGTTGTAAATCATGTATTTGTGTTCTTGAGCCTCCATCTTCCAGGATAAATACCCTACAGGTCTCTCAATCCTGTCACTAGCTGTCTGCAACAGCACACCAGCCACAGAGTATTTAGATGCATCAATGGAAACCACAAAAGGAAGCTCAGGATCTACATTTCTTAATACTGGGGAGGACAACAAAAGAGCCTTGACTGCTGAGAAGGCACTTGCGCACTCTGGTGTCCAGACAAAAGTTGTCTTTCCACTAGCCAAATATAAAGGAGCGGCCACCTCAGACAAGTGGGGGGTGAATTTCTTCAAGAACATACTTGTACCCAAGAAACTACAAAGCTGGGATACTGTCACTGGCGTAGCATACTCTTGAACTGCAGCTTCCTTGTCAGGGACAATGGTATGGCCATCCTCAAAGATAATATTACCCAGAACTGTAACCTTACATTTAAAGAATTCACACTTACTCCTTTTGATGATCAAGTTTGCTTGGAGAATGTGCTCTACAACTGCCAACAAGTGGGCCTTATGGGACTCCTCATCCAGAGAAAAAACCAAGATATCATCCATAATGCGATGGCACAAACACCTAGGAGGTCCCCCAGGACTGAATCAATTAACTGCTGAAAGCAAGCCAGAGCATTCTTCAATCCAAAAGGCCTTACGCGGAACTGGAAGATACCCTTCTTAGTTCTGAATGCTGTTAACCATTCCATTCCTTCTGCAATCCTGATTTTATTGAAAGCATTCAATAGATCCAGTTTTGAGAATACCTTGGCCTTCTCAACATACCTAGAGATCTGTGCTTCAAGGGGTAAATGGTAAGGATCCGGAATTGTAATGTTATTCAAATTCCCATAGTCAACACAAGGACAAAGGGACCCATCAGACTTCTGAACAAACAATAACAAGGAGAAGATTGATGAAGCCTTCTTAAAAATGTAACCTTTTGCCAACATGTCACAAGTCCACTCTTCCAAACATGCGTCTTCCTTCAAGGTTAAAGGGTAAATAGGAGACTCAATTCTGATCAGATCAACAGTAACCTTAAATTCAAAGTCAAACTTAGTGTGCTTGGGAAGGACCTTGCCTCTGGTGGTGTCAAATGCCGCAGACCAGGGTTTCAAGCATGCCGGTAAATCTGAACTTACAGGGACAGGGACAGGAAACAATTGTATGGTCTGTGATGATTGCTCCAATTCTGACATATCCAACAGTGGAGTATGAATAGTTATACCCAAAGAGTGTTCCTCCTGCAGCTCATTTTTCTCCAGTAAGGTCAATACATTATGATCTCTCCACCAACTCACTCCCAAAATGATAGGATACATCAGGGTAGAGCAAACGGAAAACCTTGCAGTAAAAGACTGACCTGCAACTGCAAAAGTAACTGGCTTCTTCATCTGGAAAGAGGAAAACATCTGACAGTTCCCACCCCTAACAAGCAATCCCGGGTGGTACTTGAGTTGTAGAAGTTGGCAGTCTCCACACTCATGAAATTTTTGAAGCACCTGTATCAAACAAAATAGCTTGCTGATAGATAGTCTGACCATTATCAATGCTACCATAGAACAAGAAGTAACCAGAAGTAGATTTATTTGCAGCAAAGGTAGCAATCTTGGAAGGGTCTTGTTTTTCATCAGCGGTATGGACAGTAGCTAAGGAGGCAGGATGCTCCTAGAAGTAACGCTCAATCATTTCTTGGACAATGCTGGAAGAATGGGGTTATCATAATCAATGGGAAAGAGGGGCAACTCTTTGGATGTAATCACAGAAGATTTTGCAGGTACAACGTGCTGAAGCATCACCAAGGAACTATTAGGACCAGACACTGTGGGGGCCTCCTTTACATTGCCGGGTTTGTTCACCACCGCCAATTATAGCTGAGACAAGCTAGGGGGAGAACAATCTTGGATTTGGTTGGAAGAAGCTACTGCGGAGCAAGGACCAGAAAACCAGGAGCGCACAGCGGGTTTATCCTCAATTACCAACGTAACTTGCTTGGAAGTAGACAGATTTGAGACCAGAGAAAGAATTTGGCTTACCAGGGTCTCAGTTGTGGTTAACAGGGAATCCCAAACCGCCAAATCCTGGGCAGTCTGGTCAACTGCTAACCCCAACACTGAGAGTTTATTCACCTCAGGAACATCAATTGTACGGCA
The DNA here is from genome assembly GCA_014839935.2 of Entomophthora muscae. Lineage (NCBI taxonomy): Eukaryota > Fungi > Entomophthoromycota > Entomophthoromycetes > Entomophthorales > Entomophthoraceae > Entomophthora > Entomophthora muscae. Next base: position 318,353 of record QTSX02002919.1, on the reverse strand, counting down.
GTAGGTAAGAAACTGAGGAAGGAATACCAAAAGCGGAGTTGTACCCTGATGGAAGGCGTACAGCTTATGATATACTTTGAGCTCCTCAATAGATATACACAAATTTTTTAACAAAGGGTATAGAGATGCACTCTCAGTTAAAACACGTGGATTGCGCTCCACCGCAGACAACAACCATTCACAAACATCTTTGGAAACCTTTGTCATCACATGGTAAACTTGGGATTTTTGACTAAGGCTCAAGCCGGAATAAAATGATAATGCTGACAAAACTTCACGCGAAATTTCATCAGTGGGTGGAGCAGGAAAATAATCTGGACACCAAATTGACATGACGTGACAGAAATAGGAAACAGAGGATCCAGTCACTACAACTGCAACTGGAGATGGAACCCACAAATTAAAGAAAAGCCCAAACTGAAAACTCAGAAATTAACTGATACAAATAAACATGGTAAACACAGATATCTCAACGGAGCAGGAGAAAAAAAACATGAATTCATTACAAACTACTTCCAAAAACTCAGAAGTAGAAGAGTTGAGTAATGTGACAGAAATCACTGGATAGTATGAAGCCGTTTCTAAGTGATGGGAAATCACCACCCAAATCCACATAGAATTAATTATTAGCCACCAACACAGCTTCAGATATTTTTTTGTGGAATTTCCAATTGTAACTCAAGGATTAAGTAGAACAATTAGTCCTAACCAAAGTAGTCCAAGATAAATGACCTGGGAAAGCATCAATGCATCTTCAGCGTAAAATTCTGGGCATTGAGAAGTAACACAATTTTCAGTTTCAAGAATGGGTGGAGGAGCTGCAAAATTGGCTGGCATGAAATTGACATTGGGCAGCACCGACAATGAAGTTCCTGCTGCAGGGCCCCATCTTTCAGAAATGATTATGGGTTAGAATCAGATTGTACGGAATATACCACAAAAACCCGATCACAGGATGCATTTTTTAAAATGGAAATTAGAACTGGGGATAAATGATTTTTATTGAGTAAATTTAGGAAAGCTCAACTCTTAGAGTTAAACTGGGAAAATTGTTCAATATATATCAAAAAAAGTGACTAAGCAATACCACCTGAATCTTGACCTCCTATTCCTATTCCTTCCACATTGTTCAGCAAGTACCTGGTCCAGGTTGCAAAGAACCCTTGAATGACCAGTTTCTGATGACCCTGCCAATTAACAAGCTCATATTGGGTGACCCTCAAATTATGTCAATTTATCAACATCAGTTGAAAGGGGGAACTGGTTTCAGCTAGCAGACTGGAGCAGCCGTGTCCCATTTTCAATTGACCGTTTGGTTTAAATCTGTTAACTCGGTCAATTTTGATACAGGTTTCCTGGCTTTCCGAGCCTTCTTACTTGGACGGACAATACCCAGCATTATGGAACCTACCATGACACTAGCAAGCAGATTATCAGACCCCCTTCAACTATTTCATGATGACTTGTGTGTCAGGGATAATGTAGGGAGCATATGAATAATTTGGGGGATTTCAATCAGCCCTCTTGCCTTGGATTGCTTGGGTCCTTGTTGTTTCAACCCCTGGATAAGCTTTGCTGAATATTTCAAGGGGTTTGTTATAAACTGGACCTTCTCTGGTACCTTTGGGTAGGATGTCGGTGTAACAGGTAGGGTAGACATTGATGTAGGGGTTGGGCCTGCAGATTCAAGTTGCATATGCTTGGATCATATGGTGGGATGGATCACCAGGGTTTGTTGGCCTTTGGAGTGGATATGCCAGTAAAGGGGGTAAACTTTACCAAGAGGATTTTTATCCGTGCCACCAGGTTTTAAAGTTGGTAGGTTTCATAAGTATGGATTTTATGGTAAGGGATGATGGTCTTGGATAGAGTATAAGGCTGTGTTCTGGTAGGAAGCTCTTGGTGGTTGGGGTATAGGGTTAGGGTTAAGGTTTGGGTTCAGTAAGAGGGTTTAGATGGCAGGGAGTTGGGGATTCGGTAATGTCTAACTTTAGGTCGGCTGGTGAACCCATTGGTGAGGGAGATTTTGCTTGGTAGATGAAATGTGTGTTTATTTATTTGAGCTGAGCATGCATATGGTTCCTAGTCGCGAGGTAACATCCCAGGTTCGATACGGGTATTTGGGACGGTTGGTGCTTGGGACCTGGGTATGTTGAATCTGTTTTTTGGGGGGAAGTGGCTTTGTAAAAAGTTTTTTGGTGGGTTGATGGGGAAACTATTTTCGTGGGGAGGAGGGGTGGATCGGTCAAGTGGTGGTGGGGTTGGTTCAGGATTTCGGTTGGAAGTGGATCAAATTTGCTGGTGGGGATGGCTGCGCAATTGGATTAAAGGTTAATCTGGAATCGTGGCGTGGTTGAGGTTATTTATCGAAATGGTTCGTTTTGGATATTTGAAATGGGTTTGTGGGGATTGCTTTGGTTTAAAAAGGGAATCTTGGTTTAGTTTTATATGTGGTGAGGCGGGATCGAGTGATGGTGTAATTTGTTAATTAAAATGTAAGCGGGTTAAAGAATGCCCCTTTTATCAGTGGTAAGTTTGAAGTTTGTCCGAACGTAAAGATGGGATTAATTTACCCGTCGATCTAGGTGTCGGATATATGGTGATGCCAAAGCGGGTCTTATTGGATATGAGTTGGGTGGTTCGGGAGATATGGCCATAAACTTAATCTTTGAATTTGGTCAGCTAACCTTGAGCGTGGGAGCCTAATTGGTTCTCCTTTAGAATGCAGCCAATCGGGAAGATGGACTCCTTTGGCGATGGTTGGCTGGGGTAGGTTAAAGGATATTATAGACGAGGTTGATAAGAAGCCCCTAATTGACGTGGATATAACGAAGTCTTGATTAACGTGTAGGCAGGGGGTTCCCACCCCGTATCTCCAGAAAGGGGTACAGATTACAGGAAGGTATTGGGCAATGGATACTATAGCTGGGGTATGGACGAGTAGTGGCCACGTTGGGGTTGATGATTGGATATCTCCCTTTCCCGGTCGCGTGATTCGTCATTGTTTTTAATTTTGGTGAGCAATTAACTTTTGGATAAATGCATGTGTTTTTGGGCGACGTCATTGGTGTTATCAATAGATACGTGATTGGATATCTTATCAGATGTTTATTTTAAATAAGAAATTATATGCTTTATTGAAAGCGAGGATCTAATGAATTGGGAATTATTGACTCTTTGGCTTGTCGGAGGGCTTCGTGTAGACCTTGAAGAAGAACTGGATAAAGAGGAGGAGGTATGAGGAGAGCAGGCCGGCGCCAAAGAAGGCGGCGCCGAGGGAGCCCTGGCAGTCGGAGGTGTTGGACAGCATGTCGAACTGGCGTACGCCGAGGATGATGAATAGACAATAGTAGATGACGGCAAGGTCAATGACGAACTGGGTGATCTGCATGACGGTTATGTACTTCTTCCACCACACTTTGATGTTGAAGGTGGCAAGGAAGTAGTAGTAGTACATGACAACATGGACACCCAGGTTTAAAACAATGGGAACCCATGAGACGGTTGTGCGGCCAGTCAGCTGAGTGTAGCAGAGGAGGGCCGTCATGGAGTGATGGTACCAGTGCAGGAATTCTAATGATTAATAAGCTTAAAGAGGCAATTACCAAGGTTCTTTTTGCGTAGCACCAGGAAGCAGGTGTCGAGCAGCTCGTAATATTTTGTCAGGTAGTTGACGTAATACAGCAGCTCCAGCGGCTGGGTGAAGTTGGAGGCGGCGCAGATGGAGTCCTTCATGGTCGAGTTGTAAATGATGGGGGCTAGGTTCTGGGCAAACAGGACAAACAGGCCGAGGGAGAGGAGAGTGAGGAATGCGTTGTGGACTTGGAACAGGAGGCTGAGCTGGATGGGTTTGCGGCTTCGCATCAAATGCTGGCCGCCAAAGATGACAACGAGGTAAAGCACGCACATGACGCCCACCTCTCGGCCGGAGGACAGGGGCGTGACCCCAGGCGTGAAGCGGAACTGGGAGGCAGGTGTCCCAACCAGCTTCTCATAGCCAGTCTCGAATAGCGCCTGAGGGGAGAGAGTCAAGGTTGACATGTAAGTTGGCAAGAGAGATGACATTGTTTAGTTTAAATATGGGTCATTATTTTAGAGATTAGGCCATTTTCTAATGCACATGCTGCTCAAGTCGCAGCATAACACAGTTCGATTTTGAAAAAGTAACTAATTACACAATTTATATTTAAAACATTAATAACTCAATGAAAAATTAATATTTTTTCACACTGTAAACTATCAAAATGAAGCTAAGAATCTTATCTTTCTATTGGTGTAAAAATTTTAATATGTATACTATGCTCAATATTAAAGCAAAAGTAATTTAAAAGAGCATAATCCAGATTTTATTATATGATTATATCTAATGATATAAAGTAGATTACTTCAAAGCTAATAAATACTTTTTTTTGAATACACAACAGATGTTTTTTATTTGACGAAATTAAAGATAAGATTGAGAGCTTTATTTTCGCATTTTATTTTATTTAAAAAGCTCAATTCTCTAGGATTTTATGATAGTTTGAAGTTAGGATGTTTTTATCACTGTTTAGATTGATTTTAAGGTTCAAGTGAGCTTCGAACCTCAAATTGAGCATTCATTAAATGGAATTCTTTAATATTTTATCATTTTAAAAATATGCGGAAGAGTTACAATTAACTGAATACATCATTTTAATTGATTTGCATTGATTACAAAGAGGATATGATGTAATAATAATGCTTAGCTGCTTCACATATATCACTTGTGCATGAAAACTGGGTATTTAATTAATTTCTGCAAACATAAATTCAAGTTCAAACTATAATAAAAGCTATCACACCATTTCTTTCAGAATGGTGTCATTTAGCTTGGTATATAAGAGCTAAAGTACCACAAAGCTTCTAATCCAAATAACCCAATTCAAAGACCACATTCTGATCATAACTACTCCATCATTAAGGCACACATCAAAGATCTGACCTAATTACAGATTCAAAATACTACCATGTCCTCAGTTAAATTTACTTCTTCCATGCTACCCTTTTTTTCCTTGGGAGCTTCAACAAAAAGAGAGAGAATTGCAATGTTAAAAAAGGCATTCCTCTTTATTGCTGGTGATGATCTTGATAATTTCATCAAGCACTTCCTTACTCAAACTGAATTTGGGAAAGCTCAGTTCCTGCCAACTATTCAAAATCAAAAAGGCAATGAGTTCATTGAAAACTTAAAGGATCTCATGAAATCTTCTCCCCAAAAACATCTCCCAGCCTTGCGATCTCTGGTTACTTCCAGTTACTCTTTAAAAGAGCTTAATGATATGGGGTTTAATATAACCAAAAGTGAGTTTGAATACTCAAGAAAAATAAATAAAAATAAAAATGTAAGCTTAAACAAAAAAAGCCAAAAAAATAATAACTATTCATTAAAAAAAGAAATAACTAAAAAAATAATTAAAAAATTGCTGGAAAATTCTTTTGAAACAAGCCAGTTTACAAAAAAAGTGCCTGAAAAAATTTATAAAGATATAGAAAAAGAGATGAGTAATTACTCAACTGAAATTAAATACTCTCTACTTAAAACAAAAAAAGAAATATATGAAAATATGAAAATAAAAAATGAAATTTCAGTTTCAATTTCTACTTACTATAAATTAATCCCTAAAAATATAATAAAAAGTAAAAAACAAACTGATATGTGCAATATTTGTAATTTAAAAAATTCACTAGAAAAAAGAAGGAAGAATGTGAAAGTAAAAACTTACCATTACCAGAATCTATAGACAATGACTTAAAGACTATTAATCAGCACCAAGACTTTTATGTTCATCAAAATTGTGAATATAAAAAAGATATTAATGAACTAGATGATGAGTCTTGTGTTGTAGTTATAGATTATAAAGAAAACTTAAAGGTTGGAGGTGGTCCAATTGAGACCAATAATTGTTTTTATTCAAAAAAACCAATCTCATTATTAGGGTTTGCATTAGTTTTTAAAGAAAACAATAAAATTAAATATGAATATCATGATTTTTTGTCTCAAATATTATCACATGATTCTTTATTTTCAGGTGAATGTCTAATAAGTCTTCTTAAATTAGATAGATTTAAAAAAATAAAAAATATAAAAGTATGGACAGATAATGGAAATCATTTTAGATCATATGAATTTTTATATTACTTATTTAAAGAGGCACCTAAATATATTAAGGGTTCCATAAAATATAACCGTTTTGTTGAATGCCATGGAAAAAGCATTGTTGATGGTCACTTTGGTGTAATATCAAAAATTTTAAAGGAAAAAGAAAATGTACTTTATATTAACAACATTAATGATCTAAAAAATATTTGTGAGAAAGAAGAAAGAAGAAAAGAATTATACAATTCATCTTTAACTGGTTCAATTGTTTCCCAAAAAGCATTTTTTTATATTTATGAAAGGAAATTTAGGCCTATAAAAAGAGAGCTTGAAGTTAAAAATCTGCGCATTAATCTTTCATATTTGATGAAAGATGGGAAGTTATATACTTCACCTTTAACATTTGAAAGCTTCTCAGAATATTCTGAGATATTTTATCATTTGAAATCACGTGATGATACCAGAGAAACAAAAATATCAGAAGATGCTAGTAGTGTATTGGGGCAAGTTCATGAAGTAGGGCAGCTTACTAGAGGGTGTATTTTAAATAGAGTTATCAGTCTTTCAAAAACAACAACCTTTTTTTCTGAAACAAACTAAGAATATTTATGATGAGCCAAAGATAGGGTAATAGCATTTATAGCTTTGGGGCTGCTATTACTCTCCCATGCAACTCATCATAAATATTTTTGGTTTGTAGTAGCACTTAAGATATTTTCAGTAGTACTATAAGTTGCAATTTTCAATTATAAAATCAATGAATTATTTTTTAAAAAATCACCCAAGCCCAAGATCAATTAAATATTTGGGATTGATTGTATTTTACTCTTTCTGAATAATTTGAATATGAATAATGTGATTAAGTTATAAAATAACCAATCTGGCGCCTAGGCATAACAAGAAAAATAATGTCCCATATGTTTAAAGGCCCACTTGCCCCTTGGAGTGGGGGATCAACAATTACACAATCACTTGTTGAATTTCTCTTGATTCTAAAAACTTGACTGCATTTCCTCCAATCAATCTAATCGCATTATCGCTGGCAAACAATTGGCTGTAATAAACCCGCCCTGGAAACCTCGCGTGAAGATTAGTCCTGTTTAGCCCCCCTCATAGGAGTACTCATCGCTCAAACATACCTAGGCCCTCCGCTACAAATATCCCTTGTAGCCAATCATCGTCTACGTGAACAGAAGACACTTCCTAATATCTTTATTGCTGATGATGCCCCCAGCTTAGTAAACCGGTCACTGAGCAATGTTAGATTCTTCACACTCACCAAGCTACACAGGATTAACTTACCAATTTTAGATCCCCTTCAAAATATCTAACCAATCAGACGATAGACTGCTATCTAAATTGGGCTGTTCCGTTTCATACATCCAATCATTAAGCTGTTCCGTCTCCAGCCAATGAAATTAATACACGTCAGGTACTTTGACGCGTAAACTCAAATGCCAATATAGCCCAGCCTGAGAATGAAGCAATGTAGTTGTCTATTTGGCAGCACGCCTACGTATGTGCCGATTGATTAATCATAGACACGGCGTTTAAATTCTTAAATCATCTCACTTGCCAATACCTCATCTGCTTCACTAACCTCCTTGGGTCTCCACCCCTTTAAACCCCATTTCAGCTTCGATCACAAGGTTCTGACCTACGTGCTTAATCCAACCTTAGAGTAGCCATCATTCCAACCAGCCCCTTTACTACAACCCCCATAAATATCCATTATAAACTTTCACTAATTTTTATTGGCCATCTCCAATTCTCTCGTTCTACCCAGAAAATAGCCTTACATCGCGACAAAGGCACATGCCCAAGGCTATTCCCAACGAATCTATAAAACTGAACAGTTCAGCTCCGACAGGGTTTAATCTCAACCCAACCTTGCCGAAATTAAGAATCAATTTACATCCAACCCTCAGGGGTTTCCTAGAAAGCTTCAACCGAAACGCCCCAGCCGGGTAGATCGGCAGCATGGGTTAAAAGTTTTCCAGGGGTCAATCCACCTAAACACGGTGCAGATAACCTTGCCAGATGAGCCCAAAGGGAAATCATCCACAAATCCATTCCCCGAGCAACGAAATCATTGCGCAGCGCCGGCTAGAAATCGCCCATCAAGGCACCGGTTCTGCCCCGAGCCGGGATGGGGTTTATGCCGTAGCTAATGAAACCTTCCCACTGAAGATTAGCCGCAAAATATCCGGATAAGTCAATCATGAATCGCTTCCCTACACCTTAGCCTAGGGCATGGCCGGGGGGAAGTGGCTCAGCGAAATCCCGCCAACCCAAATACGAAATTAACCCCCAGAAGGGCCAACCACACTTTAGCTACCCTTCCAAACCAACTTGCGTAAGCTGTAGCGGAACTGGATGACTCAATGGAAGATAAATTTTTGGTGGTCAGACGGGACCCAATGTCCAAGTTTTCCATACCAATTCAACGCATCAAATTGATCCTTGACCAGCCTAGATTACATATCCCAACCAGCTTCATGCTAGCCAATCAACAAAGGGAGTATACCCGCACAAACTCTCCTGGACTTCCCCATCGGTTATAAATGATCTTCTGCTGCCAACATAGGCAGAATGCTCCCACCACTACCATCCCTGCATACCGAACTGTATGCTTGGTAAAACCTTCCATTAAAAACATACAAGCTTCAGAATTGTATCCCAGACAACTTCTTTACCACCCAATACTCTTTCCAGGTATAGATACCATCACAGCACCCACAAATCCCTCCCCACCCAAAGAGAAGTAACATTGGTTTCAAAGACCCCTAATTGATCTTCAACCCTCTGTACCGTTATAAAAAAACTACAGGGTAAGTCCCCTGGAAAGACTTTGATTCAGAAAGAACCCCTATATTCTATTACATCCCCCAAGACCTGTAGCCATGACATATCAAACCAAGTCCAACTACCAAGCTACCCCACTAGATAGTTTTCTATAAGGGTCCAGCTCATCTCCCAAGGGTACTGCTCCAGATATCAGGATACATATCTATCCCAGAACTCCCAATCAAACGCTACACCCACATATATTCTAAAATAATCCATCATATATAAAAAAACCATCCCCCCTCTTCTACAACTCTGCCAAAACAGCACAGGTACAGCACTTGCCAGGCCAAACTCTGGTAATCCAGGGATCAGAGGGCCTGGCATAACCCCCTTAACAAAAGAGTTGAGGGTTGGATCCAACCAGAATTTCCACTTACTGGGTCCCAGCAAGGTTTACCAGCCACCTCATAGCCCCAGGGATATAGATCTAAACAACCCTTCTATAGCAATAGAGGCAGAGGTCTGAACCTTTGTTATCAAAATTAATGGCCCAGGATGAGCTTAGGTTTATTCAGGCCGTAAAACAGAAGGTATACCTTTAGTTTGGTCCTGGGATAGATGATTGAGCCAAGCACTACAGGGGAGCAATACACAGGTCTGGACCCCTGCAATATCTGTACCAACCCATTTGAATCTATAGCCCCCAGTTGCCTTTGCTGCTAGTGCAACTGAACGCATAGTAGCTTGTTATTGGTTTCAGAATGATATCCATTCAGAAAGAGAGTGTAAAAAGGATTGTGAATAAGATGTACTCTATTGAATAGATAATGGATCATTATACCATGAGAAAAATCTATTGGGTCAATAGGGGATGGCACTGCAGCAAAAATCTAGGTAGGATGTAGTTGGGTGCTGGATGAGGCTATGGGTGGGACTGCTGCTGTGATTGGGATCCTCCCAATAAATAAGATACAAGGTCCTGCTTCAGCAAAATAATCATGATGGACAATCATGCTAGACCCCTCATGGAGTGGCTTATCAAGCTTTCCATGTGCTGTGAGGTACAGTGGGGGCTGGGATGCCCATCTTAGCCGCTACCTGGCCACCACTTATCCCATCTAGCTACTCCCAAACCTATGCTGGCTATGGAATCTCATGGAGAGGCTATTGAATACCTCTACAAGCCAGCCCATTCCAGCTATAGCAACTGTAGCCTGATGTATACCATGGCAGTAGATCTTTGATAGAAGGTAGCATATATATTGGGTAGGATACATCCCTGGTCACCCCACAGAGGATGACCCAAGTTTATCATCACCACCCTGGCAGGGTACCAGGGGTACTAAACAGTGCCACTGGGTGGTGAAGGGGCAGAGAAAGGCATGGCTCACCAGAGGATGAGGGTAACTTCACCAAGTAGGAAAAGCCTTTCTGGATACAGACCAAGGTCCAGCTACTAGAAATGCAGGGATAATCAATCCTGTGAGTGCAAGATAAATTACCCCAAAGGATAAAGTACTCTGGCCAGTAGAGTTTGGGATAGGCTGACCAGATAAAGTTGGTTTAGAGCCAGAGGGGGTTCTATGGGATCCAGATAAGCAGCAGGGTTGTTATAATTCCCATTGAATTTAATGGGATACATGGTGACATCCTTCCTGTTGCAGACTAGGGGATAAGGTTCTTTGGGGGTCTGATCTAGTGATCCAGCAACATTGCTCCAAAATCCACTGCTGGTGATTGGGTTAGTAGGTATCCAGTAAAGTGTGCAGGGCCAAATAGGGCATCAGGTGGGCATTTTTCACAAATTAAGTTTTGCTGCGCATTTTAAAGCTACCCCAAAATCAGGGATAGAATCCAGACCCCACACTCTGCAGCCTGCCTGCTCAGAGGGCCAGGCGCCCACATTTTTTGGGATCAGATATGAGGGTTATTTGGTTAGGAGCCCACAAGTTAAAGAAGCTTTGCTGGACCCTAGAAGAATCAAAGCCAATAGAGCTTGGCCTAAACTCTGCCGGTAAAACAAAGCAGCTGCCTGAAAAAGAGAGGCTTTGACTAGATCAAAAATAGAGCCCACCAATTGAAGTCAGAATATATTTCCCCCAGCATTGAGACTAGCACGTTTTTGGCTGATTGGCCTGTCTGATTTTGGGAACAAGGTCTGTAACCCAGAGGTTTCCTGAAACTGTTTTCCAGTACTGGCCAAAGATATTCTGTCTGAGCCAGAAGCTCTTCTGATTCCCCCAGTTTTCTAAAGCCAGGTTTAACAAAGTCCAGATCCCCACCTGAATATGAAGCCTGGAAAGTTAGCTTATGTCCCCTGTCAGGTTTGGATGCGGCTTTGTTGCCATTCTGATAATAAAACTGTGATGAGCCTTTGGTCTGGCCAGATTTTACCCTGTCTAGTTCCTGTTTCCTATGACTTCAATGCATTCCTGTAAGGGGGTTCAGCTCCTTTCATCCCAACTGCAGACCCCTGGCCCAAGTTATTTGGTCCTGCTGGTGCTCCCTTTGATCCTGTGCATCTAAGCAAATATTCCTCAAGCCCAGCTTACCCAGAGTTTGTCCTGAAACATCCTTCTAGAGGACCCCCTTGTCAGAACTAGACTACCTGGACATGTCAACCGTGAGGGCATCTGGTACACCATTCAGCCACCACTATTTAGGGGATGTGCAGCCACTTCTGGATCTTGGTCTACTCTTGGGTGCTCTTGCTCCTATATTACCAGGCCTGTGGTTGTACTACCATCTGGGCCAACAACCCAGCCTGCATTGGTTCTGCTATCCCACCCAGCACCTGGTATGCTGGCAGCAGTATTAATCTGGCGCTTCTGGGGCTCCAACCAGGTCTAGGTGGTCTACTCCTGGCAGGGCAGGTTGGAGGCTGAGCAAATGAAGCCAGGAAAGTGCAAGAGACAAATATGGTAAAGCTTTGTGTGCCAAAGGTTAGTAAAAGATAGGGGCAGCTTTGGGGAAGCTTCAAGTAGTGGGATTGGAGAAGGATGTTTCTTTTGGATACTGACTTAGCCTTTTTATAGCCAGGGGTATTGCAGCAGATCCCTAACTGGGATCAGCAGTCAGCGTCAGGTGACATGGCTTGGATCAGGATGGGCAGATGCTTGGACAATTCAGGTAGAGATTGGCTTGATATCAAACTGGGCAAACGTTGGGTAGATTGCCTTGGTACCAAATCAGGCAACACATTGAATGTTGAGCTAGGTTGGCGGTAGCTGAACTATTCTAACATCCAGACCTTTGACAGTACTGCCGTAACTGTGCTGCTTTAGCAGAGTTACAAAAGAGAATATTTAGAAACTAGATAATAGTATTTATTGAGAGATACATATTATATAGTCATTGTGAATCTTGGATAACAGGAACATGATAGTGTCAATCCCTCAGTGGGATGATGAAGGGGGTGGCCTAATCCTGGTAATGAGTTGAGCCTCAAAACAAGGTATCCACCATAAGGGATCATCATTTGTTCATGTTGTTGGATTTGGAAATTCAAGGTGAATTCTTAGTCTGGTTTCAAGTGGCCAGATAATTGGGTTGCAGGTCACAAACCCGCTTACTCAAAACCTTGTTGGTGGGTCAAGTCTGCTGTTTTGACATGAGATTGAATAAATGCCCATTTTGACCCCTGTATATTTCTGAGATAAATTTTACCTTACTAAAGAATGGCAACCCCTTCTAGCCGGTCCCTGGCTACACTCCAGGACACGCCTTGGGGACTGGTGGACAGAAATCCAACACTAAGGAACGGTGATAATGCATTATTATATCTCCTTGCTGGGTGGTGGGAATATACAGCATCTTCTTGCCAGTCTCTTCCTGGCTTCAATTGTTGCCAGCATCAGTGGTAAACTGGCTTTTGCTGTCTTTTAATTGGGAGATAACTGCAGAGTTAGGACCTTTATAGCAGGTTGCTTAAGGGCGTAGATAGAGCCTTGGCCAGTCTAGGTCTAAGCTGTTGTCCCCGTGATGAACACCACATATAACCTGGAGAGGGTGTCCTAAGTGACAAGTTCCTTTCCAGGCTTGTATTTGATGCGTAGTTGGTAAGGGGACAGGCGCTCAACCCAGCCTGCCTGACATTGAGTCAGATGGGACTGTTTATTGAAGTACTGAAGCAACTTGTGATCTGTCAAGACATGGGGTGGAAGGGTGGCCCCTTCCAAGTAACAACGCCATTTCTTGATGCAGTTCACAATTGCCACTAACTCTTTGTCATGTATGGGGTAGTGTTGCTCTGAGTTGGTGAGCTTCCTGGATTCAAAGGCCACAGGGAGGAAAACACCTTTGTCAGTTTCCACCTGTAACACACCCCCTATGGCTCTGTCAGAGGCATCAGTCTTGAGTTTGTATTGATGGTTCCAATCGGGGAACTGCAATACAGGTGCAGTTTTAAGTCTTTGCTTCAATGTCTCAAAGGCTTGATCTCTGGCAGGGGTCCATTGGAAGCGTTATTTAGTATTTAGGAGCTTGGTGAGAGGTGCAATAAGTTCTCTGCAGTTGGGGATAAGCTTGAGCACATAGACAACCATGCCTGAGAATGTACACACCTGGCCCACATTGGTGGGAAGTGGCACACTTGTGATTGCCTTGATTTTGGCAGGGTTGGGCTTTATCCCCTGGGCAGAGATGGTGTGCCCAAGTAATAGGAACTCTGACCTTAGTGTCAGAGATCCAGTCTTGGGCGGCTGGCCCGCCGTTTTCAGGGGTAACTTGGGCCAGGGTTTTTGCGGGCAATGCCCACCACAAGAGGGGAGCTAACTTTAAAAGGTAAGAGGCCAACTTCCCCACCCAAGACCACAGGCCAGCAGCCGGGATTATAGTGTCAATCACCCCTGTGAGGATGATGTACACAATCCCAAACAGCTTTCTAGAATGGTTGGTTGGGAGGTTGGGTGAGGAAGCAGGAATAGGTTTTGGGGTCACAGGCAGTTTCATGGGTAGGTTGTAAGCAGGGAGATAGTTGAATTTCCCTTTGAACAACTTGGGTGTTGAAAATATCCACATACCTTGTTGGTTGTATCTAACTGCAGATTGTATGCGGGCCAAAGGATCAAGTTTGAGTATCTTTTCTGGGGTGTAGTCCTTGTACTCAGATTTCAGAGGGTAGTCGGTAAAATAGACGGGTCCAAAGGGTACACCAGGAGGACATAAAACAGCGGGTGGAGGGGCAGGCAGGCCAGGAGATCTCAAACCAAATTGGTAGACAGCAAATACAAAATAAGGCAATAGCTGTATGAGCCAAATTAACATAACCTTTATTCAAAAATGGCAATAAGTTTGGAGCGCAGGGTCCTTGGGTCTATATAGTACCCCCCTCCAAACTTAACATTTTCCATGGGGGTTCATCAAGGCATTGGGAAGGCCAGGGCTGGGGAAACTGGGTGCTTGGGTCTAAAGGCAGCAAAATGGCACCCAGCCCAGGAGTTCTTCCATTGGTCAAGAATCTCAATTTGGCTGCTTGATTGTCTTTTTCTGGTGTCAAGGTCATGGGACTGGGCCGCGGGCCCGTACCTCTTTCCTGGGTTTGCTCTTGATTGGTTGCTGTCGTAGAATTCAAGTTAATGAAGCTAATAGTTGCCAGATTGGTACCTCCAATAGGCGTGGTGATTAATCCTCCATTTGGTGCAATGATTTCTTTGGTTTGTCTCTTTTTACTGCATGGGTCAATACACTCAATATCAGCTTGTGGGGGCTCAATCCCAGAAAAATGCAGGCAGGCGGTCCCGCAGTTCACAGGCCTGGCGGCCCAAAGGAATCCAGGGTTGGGGTTTGATTTCTGCTCCCGGGCCTGGGTTTCTAGAGAGGAAGAATGGTCAATCCTGACACTTAGGAATTTGAATTTGGAAGGCTTGGCCTTCAGCTGGTTCTTTTGAAGGGTGTCAAGGACAGCACAGAGGTGTTGGAAGTGTGTGGTTTGATCTTGACTGAAGACAATGATGTTGTCAAGGTACACAACAACACACTTTCCAAACAGATCCTCAAATGCTTTGTTCATCAACATAGCTCAGGTGGAGGGAGTATTGGTCATTCTGAAGTTCATGACCCAACACTCAAACAACCTGTAGCATGTGTAGAAGGCAGTTTTTGCCTCATCTCCTGGCACAATGCGGACCTGGTGGTAACCTGAAGTGAGATTGCTCTTACTAAAGACCTTTGCACCCATGAGCGTGTCAAACAGGTTGTCAATCAATGGCAGGGAGTACTTGTTGTTGACTTTTACTTTGTTTAGGGCATATTACTCAGTCACTAAGCAAAGGGGCTCATCCTTATTGGCTACAAAGAAGACTGCAGCCCCATAGAGGGAGAGGAAAGGGCGGATAAAGCCCTGTTAAATGTGTCCACAAGGTATTGACAGAGAGTTTTGTCTTCCTTGGGCGTCAGATAATATAGGGGGCGCACTTTGGGTAGCAACCCTTGTAGTTGTACAGCATGTTGTATCTCCTGGGGAGGAGGTATTTAGTCCAGTGTTGCACTGAAAACATCCTTATACTCCTCAAGGAGTGCAGCAAGTGCTGGTGGAGGAGGAGTGACCAAGGGGGAGCCACAAGAGATTTGGCGCGGATAACTTTGACTGAACATTAATTAAAGTCCAGTTCCCCCCTTGAAACTGTATTTACCTGTCTCTGTGATTCTGAAAAACACAGTATCATGCAATAACTTGCTCATTTTGATATAATAGATGTGAAAGTCCACCCCATTTATGTTAAAGGTGATGACAGATGTATCCCAGTCAATATAGGGACGGCCGTGTCTCTGCCAGTCAAGACCAGCAATGACGTTGTGGCTGAGACCTATCATAATTGGTCCAGAGAGCTTAACCTGGATATTTCTCATTCTCACAGAGATGGGTACCGTCTCATGGGCAATTGCCACTCTGAAAGAGTCAGCTACTTGTACTGCCTTGAATCTGCTGGGTACACGGTCTAGCTGCTGCAAATCAGCAAACGCCTGGTCCACCATAGTGTGGTCAGCCTGGGTGTCTACCAACAATTTGTGGGTGTTTTCACAAAAACAGAAGGGATAAGCCAAGCAGGTTACTTTATTGAGAGAGTGGCTTGCTTGAAGCACTGGGTTGTCACTATGGACCTGAAAGATGTCAAGAGTTTAAACATCATGAACATTGTAATCACAGGGGTTCTTTGCAAAGAGAGATTGAGAGAAAAGGTCAAGTGGGGTTGTAGAACCTCTCATATCTACAACCCCCAGGCTTTCCCTGGGTCCTCAATTTGTGCTAATTGGAGCTCCCCATTGCAGGGAAGCTTAACCCCATTTTCCTGTTGGCGTGGCTGGCAGCAACCTACTTGGTTGTGAGCACTGCCAGAAGCAGGACAAGGTTGGGGTGGTGCGTCATTGGAGCAGTGGAAGCCCATGGAATCCTGGTTATGTGCCTCCACAATGGCCTTGTAACAGTTGTCAATGGAAGTACAGCACCCCACAGGAACCCACTTGCAGATATGGGGCTTGAGCCCATTGACTATTAGTATGAGTAACATGGTGTTCCTGTTGGTGACAGCTTCTGGGGCGGCAGCAAGGGCTTGCTGCCAGGCTGCAAGATATTCAGGGACAGATCCAGTCTGTTTAATGGCCAGGAGGGTAGTTCCCACCACAATAGGTGAAAAATTTTCACTGTAGTAGGACTTTTTGGCGTCCCTGAACAACACCCAAGTGACATCTATTTCCTGGCTGGCCCAGTTGGTGAACTATACTATGGCAGGTCCTGTAAGTTGCCCCAAAGAGGTGGCAACCCACATGAGCTCAGGCACCTGACAGATACAAAGGCTTTTTTTGGTTGAGTGGAGCCAACTGACAATGTCAGCTCCTTTGACCCCACCCACAAAGGATTCCAGCTGTAGGTTGAGCATGCACTGTGAAAGTTCTGACTGAGGCAGGGTGACACTGGTGTCACACTGTCCAAGACGGAGCCAATTGTACACGCTGGTGAGAACTAGCTGGTCTTGATAGATGATGTACCCATCAGGGATGTCCCCCTTGGGGATTGGCAGGAAGGTCTATTGTTGGGGAGTAGCCATATGTCCTGTACTCTGTCCTTTCTTGGGGGGAATTTTGTTTTAGATAGGTTGTCAACCTACTGCTGCTACCACTGTTGTGACTGAACCAATGAGGATTCAGTATTTGATTGGGGAAGACAACAATCCAATAGAAAGAACAAGAATGGATAGAATAAGGTATTATTTATTGTAGAATATCATTACCAATATACTATATATGAAAAGTTGCAAGGCCACAAGGGGGTGGCATGGTGGCATATTCCATATAAGGTTCAAAGCCAGGGAATAACTTATATGGGGATCAGTGTCACGGTAGGTTCCATCATGCCAGGAATTATCTGCCCAAGTAGGAAGGCTCAAAAAGCCGTAAAACCTTTATCAAAATTGACCAAATTAATGGATTTAAATCAAATGGTCAATCAAAAATGGGTTACAGCTGCTCCAGTCTGTCAGCTGAAACCAATTCCTCCTTGCAAATTGATGTTGATAAATTGTCGTAATTTGAGGGTCACCTGATACAAGCTTGTTAATCAGCATGGTTATCAGAAATTGATCACACAAGGGTTCTTTGCAACCTGGACCAGATACTTACTTGACAATGTGGAAGGAATAGGAGGCCAGGATCTAGGCTGTATTGATTAGTCAATTTTTGATATATATTGAATAATTTTCACTGTTTCAACTCTAAGAGTTGAGTCCTCCCAAAATTTACTCAATAAAAATCATCTAAAGCTTGTTCTAATTTACTTTTCAAAATGCATGCTGTGGTTGGGTTGTTACGCTATATTCCGTACAATCTGATTCTCAACCAAATCATTTCTGGAAGATGGGGCCCTGCAGTTGGGACTTTGTTGTTGGTGCCGCCCAATGTTCATTTCATGCCAGTCAATCTTGGAGCTCCCCCCATTCTGTGAACTGAAAATTGTGTAGCCTCCCAATGTCCTGAATTTTATTCTGAAGACACTTTGATGCTTTCCCAGGCAATTTATCTTGGGCTACTTTGGTTAGGATTAATTATTCTACTTAATCCTAGTATTACAATTGGAAATTTTACAAAAAGATATCTGAAGCCACGTTGGTGGTTAATCATTAACTCTATGTGGATTTGGGTGGTAATTCCCCATCACTTAGAAACAGCTTCATACTATCATGCAATTTCTGTCACAATCAGCAGATAAAATTGGTAGTGCTCCTTTTTAGGAGAAAGTTCCTGCAGTTCAATCCTGCCTTTGGATTGGTCCATGTCATTAGATACGTTAAGGGGCGGCTCTTCAAGCGCACCCTGTGTATTGTAAGATACATTAGCAGGCAAGGAGGGAGAATCAGTTGAAACAATTTAAACTGTCTGCATTTCAACACTTTTTGAAGACAGTTGACTTTAATTTTACACTTAGGCTGAAGCTTACTAGCCAATTGCTAAATGAGCTAATTTTTATATTGTATCATATAGTCAGAATAGATAATCAATGAGAAAACAAAAGCCAATATCAACATTAATTAAGAATAAGTTTTGTTTTGTTACAAAATAAGAAGGAATTTACTATTAAAAAATGCCAAATCATTATAGTTTTAATTCTAGGCCAACTTCAATAATGAATCCACACAATGTTGGCATAAATTAATAGCTTTTATATTTCATAATAAAAATACACATACTATGTAATATCTTCACTTATAATAATTTATTTATCTTTGTACTTGATGCTTTGTTTCACAGTTGTTTGACATATAGTGGGTAAGAATTTGAAGCTTTTTTGTATATTATATTAGTGGTTCATCATAGCTTTGAAATCATTGAATGTGGTCTGTTTAACCCCTAAATATTGAATTAAGCTAGATTTTATATGTTAAAACTAGTATTTATATAATGACATTTAATGTTGACACAAAGGAAAACCAGCAAAAAAGCAAAAGTGAGACAAAGAGAATAAGTTAAGCAAACACAAAGGCAAAATTTAGGCAAGATTTAATAGTCACTTCACTATAAAAGAAGGCTAACAACAGCAAAGTTGAAAAATTCACTGGTTTGATAAGAGAAAGACACAGCTTAACATTTTCATCTTAAAGAATGGTATTATTAGAGCCCCAAAACTTTACATCAATAAAACTAATATATTTACAATATTTAATACCTAGTTTTTAAAAGTTATGTGTCTATAAAGTTTATTATATCAAAAAAATAAAACAGCATATTTTCAGAATAAATTCAAATCCACTCTTAATTTAGTTAGGATTTATATGTTTTTTACAGTGATTTACCTCAACAATGCTGACTTTCTACAAGTTGGCAGTCAGAATTAAAACAATATTTTATACTGACTGTCTAAATACCTAATTTTACTACATGTCAACACTTAGAATATCAATATCAAACATTAATATTTAGTTTTGTCCAGCTTTTTTAACAAAAAGTCTCAATACTGCATGTCATATAAATATTGAAGGTTTCTTTTGTATATTCTATATAATAATTCTCCAAACTTGATATATTTTTAGCCTTATCTTTTTTCTTTAATTTTCCCACAGTTCTTCCTCTGACCTCTCTTTTCTTTATAATGTAAATGAAAGAAACCCCAGCCCAATAATAAACAACCCAATAAAAATCTCCCAAGGACGCTTTAAGCCAAAGGCTTCTTCTTCTACAAAAAGGTTCTTAAGAAAAATCCTAAAAAAGACAAAAAAAGAAAAACCCCACACCTTTACCTTATGAAGGGGACTCTGATGATGGTTTCACCTCTCATAGCTGGTATGAGTATGAGGGAGATGAATATCCAATCAATAGAAAGAAAAGAAAGGCAAGATTCAAGTCCTATCCTAAACTCTCCCCTGAGCTCTCCTCTGGGGATCATGATGATGAGCAACATGAGTACTTTCCTGGTTTTTAACACGTCCCTCCTGGGTCATGGGATGCAATAAAAGCCCACAATATTTGCAATTTTAAGGGCTCATTCAAAATACCAAAGAGATTCCCAAAATTCTTTCCATTAATTTCAGTCAAAAGTGGCCCAAGCATGGCCAGTGATGGCTATGTGTTTAACTGTAATAATCAGAAGTGGGGAAGAAAGAGCAATCATTTCACATGTGAAGACAGAGGCTATTCAGCACTCCTAAACACCCAAGGTTGGCATAAAATAACCTTGTAAAAGGGGGAATATACCTACATTCCTCCCACCACTTTGATTGAGAAGCTTCTCAAATGGTATCTATTCCAAATGGTCCCAGTATCAAAAGACATTAAAGCAACTCACCTGGAAGTAAAGGCCATCAAGCAATTGAGCAAAGAGAACCTATAAAATTGTCCCTGATTGTGAACAACTTGTTAAGTATATCTGTGATAGACGCCAAGAGCTAAACCCAATTGGAAAAGTGCAACCCAACTAAAAGACCTGGTCCTTACTCCTGATTTGCAGATGACCAAAGACAATGAACAGTTCCTTTCTCACAATGATGGGCCTGATGCAAAAGAAAGGATCATATGTTATACCACTCATAATAATCTAGAGCTACTGTGTGCCACTGATACTTGGCTCTTTGATGGGACACTTGTAATATGTCCTAAGTTATTATATCAGCTATTGGTAGTGAATGCTTTGCTTGATGATAAAGTCCTCTCCTTTGCATATTTTCTTTTTCCTGGAGCCTCAGAGGAGATATACCTAAGAACATTCAAGATCTACAGGAGAGCCTTAAAGCTAATCCTACTGAGGCTGGAAAGAATCCTGGTCTATCAACAAGGGCTTATCCTGATTATTCTGATAAAGATGAGTCATCATAGCTGCTGTAGAGAAGGAACGTGATAGAGCCCTTGGCCTCAATATTATTTCTGTGGAATATGAGACAGCCCAGTATATTAATTTTTAAAAACCTTCAATGGCAAGGTACAAGGATGTTTTTTATTACCAGCAAGCCATTAATAGACACCTTAAAGGCAAGAATCTTCTCAGATCTCTGACACAACAAGATACAACTGGTAAATGCAAATTTCTGATCCAGAAGTTTGTTTCTCTGGCATTTATTAAGCCTGAGCAGGTTAGGCAAGGTTTTGAGCTCTCTTCAGTGACCCTTATGATTTAAGTCACAAAGCTTAGTCATAAACCTTCTTTGACTATTGTGAGCCACATTGGGTGGGGTACAAGGTAATCAGCTGCTATAATAAGACTGCAGAAAAGTTAGCTGAAATTGCTATCAGGCTGTTCTCAGGGACAAAATGAATACAATACATAACCTGGAGGTCTTTTATAAACATTTTAAAGCCTCCTTTGGTGTAAATCACAGATAAAAACTTTCTTTGAACACATTAATACTAAATAGGGGAAGAATGTATACTCTCTTTGAGATATAAAAGTAAGGGCTCTGTGAAATCCCTGGCTTTTTGACTTGTCAATTCAGCCATCAAGTCTATTCTGGAATAAATATTAATATTATATCAACTCAGAATATTCTTATATATGTAATTAAGCTAAAAATATTCCAGGAAGACCAGTGTCACTAGGACAAACTTCTTTTATATCTGAACTCTCCAATCTGAATTGATCTGAGAGACAAAACTGTTAGTTAAATTCAAATTTTATGCATATCCACAGTAGAGAGCAGTGAAGAAATGCACACTAAAAATCTTAAGTGCTCCATAGGGACTGAAAACTTGGGTAGATCATCTATTACTGTTCTTTATCAATAATAAAACCTCAAAAAATTATATAAGAAGAGGTTTAGCCCAGATCTACCTGAACTAGATGAGGCTAAATTCTCATAATTCCCTTCCCTAATAAACAATATACTGGTACACTCTTGGATAGAGTGACTCCTCATTCCATAGTACATGAAATGGGATGGGCTGACTTTAGGAAAAATGCCATAATAGAGGGCCCTGCAATGGGGCTGCATTACACTCACCTTAGGACAAGGTCAGGAGCAGAGATTATGCAATTATGGCCGCTCTGATTAATAGCGTTGAGCAAAGCTCCTTTAGGAGAAATATTTGGTGAAACCCAATAATTGCTGGTCCAATCTTGGGACTAATTTGGAATTAACCCTCAAAAAGGCCAATCTCATTGTTGGTATTCTTTACAAGAGCAGTAGTAATTGCCATGCGCTTAAAATCCTATAAAAGAATATTCATTTTTAATATAATAAAAATTCTTGTTCTTTTTCATTGTATTTATTCTTCAAGACATATCCATGTTGTTGTAACATATTTAATTACTCCCTCTCAGGGAATTAATTCCCTGAGTGACTTGCTAAATAATTCACCAACTAATCATTAAGTTGATGGTACTACTATAACTCAACCATCTATTACAAGGATCAAACATTTCAAATCCTAAGCAGAACACAACTTGGAAAAGCCTTGTGACTTAAGAGTAACAATCACTTGGACAAGACCTATGACTACCATGACGTACATGGACAACATATGGCTTCTCATGATACTATATACTGTAAATTCAGAACCTAAAAGTAAAAATGTGGGGTTGTCCAATTCTTGGTTCAAATTTCAAATCACTTTTGAAGGAAACTCAGCTGAGTGAAAATTAAAATATTTAATAAAATCAACCATTTAATTAGAATTTTTTAGTTTATTTAAATTGACAAATTTCAAATCTCTTGAGCAGATAACTCAACTAACAAAAGATAAAACACAAAAAGCAAATGCGGGATACATTAATCAGAAATGAAAATTCTAATGTACAATTTAAGATTTTCTGTATGTCTAACAAATCATAGACAACATGTAAAAATTAACAAATTCAAAATTACAGGATTGTCAAATCCAAGAACCAAATTTCAAATCATAATTAAGGTGAATTCAAAAATATAACTTATGGGTGTCTCAAAAAAATGCTAAAGGATCTAGAGTAGAGTTGTGCTAATTCTTTTAGGAATCATAGGCATTCTCAAAAATCACCCTATTCCATTTTAAAACAACTAAAATTTAGATCCTACTATTCATCAACTTAACATACTTAACAATAAAATTGACTAAAATATACACTTCTCTTTTTGAGTTTAATTTCTTAATAAAAATTTATATGCCTTCTTTTAATAACAACCAAATAAACAAACTGTTTCCCTGCCTTGACAAAATCATGCAGGGCTACACTGGGTCTTCCAACAGTGAAGCCTCTCTCTATGTCATTCCCAACCCTCAGGCTCCTCCCCAAGCACTACCCAGGAGTGTGTTCTTTCTCCTGCATCTTCAAGCATGGCCATGTTTGCCCATCACACACAGGCAGCTGCTAACCCAAATCACATATCAACAATGGCATCTGGAACCAGCCAATTGAGCCAAGTGGTCACCCAAGGAACCCAGAATCCAGAAATAACCAATCAGATGGCAAAGTTCAGTTCCCAAGATAGACACATCCCACCTCCAGCCAATCAGCCTGCAAGACGCAGAAGAAAATTGATCACCCCAGAAATTTTTCTTGAAATGGTTGAAAAGCAAGGGATGATTATGTCCCTTGGGGAAATTGCAGCTGCAATGGGTTTTGAAAAGTCCACTGTGGCTGCAGCCCTGTGAGCCCACGCCAATGGTGGCCCCCCTCCCAAGAAGACCCCAACTGGAGCCTGTACATCAAATGATAGCAAAAAATCCCATCCCCTCATGTTGGCCATCATGAAACGTGACCTGTGGATGCCCTTGGTCCAGGTTTGTCTCCAACTGGGACTCCATGGCATTTTTTCAAATAAAAGAACAGACAATCTGTGGATGTACAGAGTTGTAGTTGCCATCAGAATATTATCCAATCAAGTTCTCACTGGCCCCAGTTTGGTGGATACCAACCCATACAATTCAACCATTATTAATTTTATAAAAGGGAGGGCAAGGAGGACACACAACAATGTCATCTTCTTGTTGTATGCCAAGATTTCTGCAAGTATCCAAGATTATGAAAAAATGTATCCAATCTGACATCTATAAGTGTGGCTCAATCTTGTATTGTTTTGTTGGGATTTTTTTGTGTTTGGCTCCTGGGGACAACATCCAGGAGGACACGTTGGGAAATCTTTATAATGAAAGATTTGAGGTTTGAAGCTAGCCTTGGGTTAGCCTTCAGGGCAAAATTAAGGGCACATACCTTAATTTCCTGGAAAACAAGATGTAAAAGTCCTTTTGGCAGAAAGGACAGGAAAAAGCTTGAAGATTATTAAAGCCATTGAAAATGTGGATACACTTGTCTTTATTAGGAGAAATGATTCTACTTAAATAGTAGAAAAGGAACAGTGATCACTCATTAGGAAGACAGAGTGGCTGAGGGGGTCACGTTGGGATGTGGTCATACCAGGATTAATCAAAGACAGGTACAATGATCTGGAATGGGTGGATATTGAACCAGACCCATTTGCAGAAGGTAAGGAATTTCCAAACTCAAAAGCAAACCCCAGCCAAATCTTTGCAGCTATCAATATTTGAAGGCCATATCAAAATAGCATTAATTGCGCAATTTACAACATCCCCCCCTCAAGATTGGACATAGGGAGTTGATATTTGCGGAGAAATTTGGAGTGAACACAGGTAAAAGGACGTCCAGAAGACAGTAGTTTCATAGTATAATCAACACACTTCTTAAAGGTGACCTCACAGGGCCCAAATCAGAGAGAATCCAGCTTATGGGCTCTACCACCTGTACAATTCTGGTAGTAGAGAATTAGATCACCTACTTGATACTTGGGGAGGGGGGCTCTAGCAGCATTGGACGGGAAGAGCTCCAAAGCCTTGACCTTATAAGCAGTGGAATAAGCTGTCGCTTAGATGTCAATGATACAATTGGTTAAGTCTTTAACATGGGCCTCGGGATTTGCAGACACATTGAATTTGATCAAGGGGGGTCCCAAGATTGAGGGGGTAGCGGCCTCATTCCATACAGCATGGCAAAAGGGGAATAGCCAGTCACTCAATGTCTAATGAGTTGGTAAGAAAAGAGGGCAGCAGGGAGAAACATAACCCAATTGACAGCGTCAGAGAGCGTGAGTTTCCTCATTATGAACACCAGTGTGGAGTTTGCTCATTTGACAGTTCCATTGGTTGAGGATTTATATGGCGCAGAGAACAATTGGTGAGTTCCCATAGCTTTGACAATAGAAGTGATGAGGCAAGCATTAAAGTTGGTACCATTGTCATAGAGCAGGACTTGAGGGCAGCCATGTTGATAGAAAATGTCTTGCAGCAAGAAGATAGCTATGGTCTTAGCAGTTATATCTTTTGTTGCTCTGGCTTCAACCCACTTACTAAAGTGGTCTACAGCAACCAAGATAAACCAAAATCCTGACCTAGACCAAGGGAAAGGCCCAACAGCATCAATACTCACCGTGTGGAAGGCATGCTTTAGAGGGATGAGTTTGAACTGGTGTTGAGATGGGCAAGGGCGTTGGAGCTGACAGAAATGACAGGAGGCAAGGACATCAGGGATCAGGAGGCGCATGTTCTCCTAATAGAAGTTTTTTGAACAACCAGTTATGAGTCTTTGCTATGCCCCCATGGCCAGTGTCAATTTGTGCTTGGAGGATAATGGCTATCCTCATGCTAGGGCAAACGTAGGGTAGGTAGGCATTGTTAACCTTTTTGAAGAGTTGTCTATCACAAATTATAGTGTCCTTGGATAGGGTCTGTAGTGCCAAGAAAATTTCTTCTGGCTCAGTGGTCCAAGAGTCAGGATACCCTATTAACTCATATAGACAATCAGCGTCAGCGGGATGGATAGCTAGGATTGGCATTCTTGATAGGCCATCAGCGTTCTGATGTAGGGCCCTAGGACAGTGTATCACAGTGAAATCATATTCTTGTAGATGCAGAGCTCAACGTGCTAGTTGACCTTCAGGCTCCTTTAGCTGTTGCAGCAATTTGAGAGAGGAGTGATCTGTGACCACAGTGAAATGGGTCCCATATAATGTAATTCCAAAACTCTTTCACCGCATGCAGCACCACCAAATATTCCTTCTCAGTGATCCTGTAGTTCTTCTTGTGCTTATTAAGGACCTGTGAAGAGTAGGCTACAGGTTGATCCACGGCTTTGTCGTCAAGCTGGGCTGAGATGGCACCCACAGCTGCTCCGCTAGCGTTGGTATACAAGATGAACTCTTTATCATAATCAGGGTAGACCAAGATAGGAGCCTCTTTGAGCTTGGCTTTCAGCGCTTCAAAAGACTGTTGTTGGCTGTCAGTCCACTCAAAGGGTACGTTGCAAAGCAGTTGGACAAGAGGTCCACTTAGTTCAGCAAAATTGGGTATGAACTGTTGGTAGTAGCCCATCATACCAAGTAATACTTGAACCTCTTGAAGATTCATGGGAGGTAGCATCTTGTTGATGGCTTCCACCTTATTATTTATGGGGCAGATTCCAGTTTGAGTGACCTCATGACCTAAGAGCTCAAGACGTTCTTTGAAGAAAGAGCACTTGGAGGGTTTGATTTTCAAGCCAGCTTTGCAAATCTTGATGAAGACAGACTTGAGGTGCTCCAAGTGGTTGGTAAAGGTAGCGCTAAATACAGTGATGTCATCAAGGTACACAAGGACACAAGAGATCTTTAGGTCTTGTAAGATGGAGTCCATAGCCCGTTGAAATGTGGCAGGGGCATTGCAGAGTCCCTGGGGCATACAAGTGGGTTCAAAAAGGCCTTCTGAAGTGATAAGTGCAGCCTTTTCTCAATCTTCAGGAGATAAGTCAACTTGCCAGTATCCCAAAGCTAGATCCATGGCTGAGAAAAACTTGGAACCACCCAGCAGTCTGAGAGCATCATCAATTCTGAGCAAGGGGTATGAGTCTTTCTTAGTGAGAGAGTTCAGGCGGCATTAGTCCATTACAATGAAATGTCCGCCATCTTTCTTCTTGAGAATCAGTAACAGGGAAGCCCAAGGACTTTGGGAAGGAGCTAGTAACCCAGTGTTCAGAAGTTGCTTGAGCTCTTTAGACACCTGAGCATCCTCCACCCTACTACAGCGGTATGGTTTGGCACAAAAAGGGGGCTCATCCCCAGTATCAATCTGATGGATGACTCCTTTTTTAGGCCATAGTCCGTAGGTCCAGAGGCAAAGATGTTGCTGAACGGATTGAGCAGGTCCAACACGTCTTTTTATTGAACAGGAGACAGTTGGGGGAAATCAGCAGCAGTGAAAAAGGAGAGAACTTGAGGATTGTCATAAGGTAGATTGAAATCACTGAAAGTTCCAAAGGGGTAGAGGGAGGCCACTTGTTCTGCTCCCAGTATACAACCATGTCCCACAACCTGGCCTTGAGTCACCTGCATGGACAGGGCCGTCAGGTTGGCAAGCAGTAATTGTACAGGCTCTTTTTGGGTTTGATCTAGAATCCCAGGACACAGGCGGGGCTCTGTACAACTTAAGGATTCAGGTGAGTAAAGTTCCAAGAATGACTTTTTAGGTAGCTCATAAGAAATCTTGGAATCAATCACCACTTGAGAGCCCAGGGGGATGGTGATAGCCGCTGGTGCTAGCAGAGGTACCCCTTCTTCCGCAGGGCAGGAAGGAGGAGGGGTACACATGTTGGAGGAGTGAGTCCTATACTTGAGAGAGAAGATACCTGTAGGGTACTCAAGCACACAAGTTTTAAGGCGTTTTCCTGGGAGGCGTGGAGGCTCTTCAAAAATAAAAGGAACCTCATATCCCAAGAGCAAAAGGTATCCATCTTGTAAGTTTACAATCCCATTATATTCTTGGAGGAATATAATACCAACTAAGAGGTCATAGCTTTTGTTCTCAAGGACTACAGTGGGGGAAGCAATAAGGAGTTTCCCAAACCTCATGGGTAGAGCAGAGTAAGCATCAATGACCCGTGTTTGTGCCATGTCAGCTGTTCCATACAACTGCGTGTAGTTGAGGTCGGGGGCCAACTTAAGCTTATTCATTAGTTTTGAGGATACCACGTTGACTGGAGAACCCGTGTCCAAGATGGATTTGATCTTAACCTTTTGGATTGATACTTCCACATGGGTTGTATCTTTCCCAAAGGGGGGCAAAACTGCCAACACATCTTGTGCAGCCTCTAGCTCCTTTTCCCATTTAGCTAGCATACACTATAGCGCAGGAATCTCCTTATATACAGTCTGTGGCAGGAGAGATACAGTCACATTTTGAAAGAGAGCTTCAGCTAGCTTGGCTGCTTCCTTGGAGGAGTCAACCAAGACAGGAGGTTGATGGGCTTGAGCTAGGTAAGGGCAAGCCACCGTGGACTTAGCTTCACTTGCAGGTACTTGGGAAGTGGTGGTGGTCTTCCCAGAGCAAAGCTTGTATGGTACAGTGATGGTTTCTGAGATAGCCAGAACAAAATAGCCATAACTATCAGAATCTTCACTATCAGAATCTTCAGGCTCTGAATCACTGGAGAGATTTTGAAATAGATGAAGGATAGTTGGGCCAGAGAAAGAGGGAGCTTCCTCATCAGACAGAGGATCAGGGGAGACGGGGGAGATTGGTCAGCAGAGAGCGTCTCCATTTCTAAGCTGACCTCTCTTTTCCCGCCTGTTCCTTGGGATCACAACATTTCACTTGAGGATTAGTGCAATTACAAGTGTTTTGCCTGATTTGGCCACAGTTATGGCAGCCTTGCCTCTTAACCTGCCCACCAGCACCTAGGGTCATTATGTGCGGTGTACAAGAGGTAGTTCCAGCATTGCTGGCTTTATTTTTACGTATCACTGTACCTCCATGGGTGAAATGCATGTCTTGTAAGAGCGTCTAAATACTCTTCATGGAAGTGAGCAAAGCCCTGTGTGTCTTAAAATGTAGGCATAACAGCTGGTTCACCTTCAAAGCATTTGAACAAGCCATGTATGCTTCCTGAGGAGGTAACTGTTGACTAGTGTTTACCTGCTGGCCTTCAATGTAGAAACAACCTGAAAACTCAGTCAGGGTTTCCTTGGGCTTAAAGGCAATTTGCATAAATGAATTCTTCTTGACCTCAAAGCTGAGATCTCCTCCAAACTCTTCAATAAGGAGGCACTTCATGTCCTCCCAAGTGACAATGGAGGGGAGCTTGGGGACTACCACTTCTTGGCAAGTGGGATGGAGACAGGTGAGGATGTGTTACTTCTTGAGCTTGTCAGTAGTCCTACACACTGTAGTTTTGTAAATGGTTAGAAAGGTGGCAATGGTAGAGGTTTTTGGATCAAATATCTGCTTAAAGGTAGGTTTGTAGTTCAGGTCAATAGACAAGGACAGGGACTGACTGTTTTCACCAGGGTGAAGGATGTTAATATGAGGGTTGCCTTCAAACAGGGATTCAGCAGCAGGTTGTCTAGCCCATAGGAGTCAAAGGCTTTCCTCTAGAGTGTCCAAGGTAGAGCTGTTCTGCCCACTAATATCCCTAGCAGTGGTGGCAGCAGTCAAATTTTTTAATCTTGATTTGTTGTACCGCCAAGGTGCCAGCAATCCCATTGACACAAGTAGCCAGGGAAATGGCCTGAGCAACCAGGGGAACAACTTGTCCATTTAGGGTCTCAGTAAAGCGGGAGAGGTTTTGGACCTCTCTTTCTAATATGTCTTGTCTATCAGCTACATCATTTGTCACTTCTGCAAGTTGATCTAATGCACACGCACAGTTGACCCAGGGTTGACCTTCCAAACCAGGGCAACAACCATGATTGTCATGAGCAGGAGTATTAACAACTTCACCTTCTTCTTCATCTTCAGATTCAGATGAAGAATCCTCAGAATTAGAGAGGCGCTGTCTTAAGTACTCAATTTCACCTTGTAAGGTAGCCACCTGATCAGTGAGGGAGGCAATACAAGGGTCAGGTATTGGATTGACTGGAGGGGGTTCTGCACAGAAGCTTGACGTTGAGTGATAGCCTTGAGTTTGGCAATTGCCTCCCATACCTTGGTTTCAAAATCAGAAGGGTCTTGACAGGAGGAGTGGGAGGAGTCACCTCAATAGACGCTACCCTGTCATCCACATAATTTTGCACCTGGTATAGAGTGTTGCCTAGTGCAGTCTTATCCAGACCGTATTGATGCTGCAGATGGCGGCCCCAAGTATTGACATGAGCTCCTATCAATTTGAGTTGCAAGTTGACATGCTCTCTGAATTGATTAAGCTCACTAACCAGAGTCTCAAAATCCTGGCAATGGTTTAGCAGAAAGGCCTTGATTTGCTCACGCCACGCGGCCTGATGTTCATACAATTTTCATAGTTGGTCTTTTATGTATCCAGGGAGTGAGGAACAAAGGGAGTTCAGGGAGGCAGTTAAGTACTTCTGTGACACCAGTGAGTTGCGCTGGTTGTCAGAAATACATGCAAAGAGACTGTGGGATCATTCTTGATAGGCCATATTTTGAGCATGTTTATTTGAGATGGTGGTGGCTACGGCATCTAATAGTAGATTCTGGGATTCTAAGGCAAGTTGGTGGTGAACTAGATCAGGTTGGATGAACTGGTTGATCAACACACCAATTGTATCCATAGATTCCATCAACACAGGGGGGAGATCAAAGTCCAAAAGGAAGGAGTACAGGTCTTCAGAAGCGTACCCAGGACAGAGGCCAGGGATAGAGTGCATTGCCACAGTGCCAAAATGGAGAAGGGAGCAGGCGGCAGCACAAGCTTGCTTGTAGTTGAGGGAGAAAGCAGGAAGGGGGGCCCATGTGGGCCCAGGAGACAGAACCAATACCATAGGATTTGAGGGGGCATTGGTAATGTCTTTTTCTAGAGGGGAATAGAAACTTTAGGTTGATTGGGTACTTCAGAAACAAAGGGAGAAGGACCAGAGAATGCACGCGGGAACAGGGTAACCAGGGGGCTTGCAGCCCATGTAGTGAGTACCATTTTGTTGTGTTTGGCTCCTGGGGACAACATCCAGGAGGACATGGCAGGAAATCTTTATAAAAAAATATTTGAGGTTCAAAGATAGCCTTGGGTTAGCCTTCAGGGCAAAATTAAGGGCATGTACCTTAATTTCCTGGAAAATGAGATATAAAAGTCATTTTGGCAGAAAAGACAGGGAAAAGCTTGAAGATTATTAAAACCAACACAAATGTGGATAAACTTGTCTTTATTAGGAGAAATGATTATACTTATATAGTAGACAAGGAAAGGTGATTGCTCATTAGGAAGACAGAGTGGCTGAGGGGGTCAAATTGGGATGAGGTCATACCAGGATCAATCACAGACAGGTACAATAATCCAGAATGGGTGGATATTGAACCAGACCCATTTGCAGAAGGCAAGGAATTTCCAAACTTGAAAGCAAAACCAGCCAAATCTTTGCAGCTATCAATATTTGAAGGCCATATTGAAATAGCATTAATTGCGCAATTTACGACAGATTTTGTTGGCAGTTTCCCCATTGGATGTCAAAAATTAATCAGCAATATCAAATACTGCAGATGGTTATGCATACCATACAGAGCTCAAGGGCATGATGAAGGAGTGGGCTACCCAACAACCCGTGCACACAGTTGTACTGAGTGCAGAGATGGAACAGCAGGAATGGGCAACCAAGGAAATCAGGGCTGTGGGACATACCTGTTGGTCCTACCCTATCAACCACGCCAACATGCATTTTGAAGATGTATGTCTCTATAATTTTGATTCTGCTCTCAGGTGCTTGAAGCCTGCTGCATACAATGAACTTTGCACCCAAATTGATAAGGGTTATGAGCTTTCCCCTTCTGTGTTTGTCCATGACCTATCAGATCTTTTCATTTTCTATGCAATTGATAGTGATAATTCCAGAAAGGACTCCTGCCTCCCCCCTCGCCAATCCATCTGTTTCACCAAGCCTGCATATGTGACAGAAGACAAATTTGAGCAATTGAAGCAATCAGCTCTTGCTGCCCTTCCCAGTCAACAAACCCTGCCTCCCCTACCCCCATCAAGCCACCCGCCTTCCAACCCTGACTCCCAAGCTAACACATATTCCCTCCTCACTACCTCTGATGCCGTCCCTTTCACAGGTGCAGATGAAGGCAATGTTCATTCTGCCTATTCCCTCCCCATCTTGTCCTTTGATCAGTAAAATAAAACTTTTCTTTGTGACAACTTATTGAAGTCAATATTAAATCTTCCAATTCATAATTAATAATATTTTCTTTTTACATTATCAACATTTCACATAATTAATATAAATTTGTACATTTGATGTGATAACATATGATTATTTGAAAGAATATTTTTCATTAACAATAATAAATTAAGAACCACAAATATAAATTTTGCATTATAATTTTGCAATTAGACATCAACTCTTGATATTTTGATATTATGTGCATAACTCAATGAATTATGTATAACAAATTTCATTGTAAATGAGGACTTTTTCATTGTAATTTATATAAATGAACTGTGATTATATTAGAGAGCCATTAACGCTTAGTACAAAAATTGATACATCATTTTACAGCCTGTATATTTATCTATCGGTAATAATTCTGTAAACTTTTTAGTCAGATTTTGTGAGGTAATAATAATGTAATGGGTTACTAAATTACTGTTTATTACCATTAATCGACTGATTTTCTTTGCTTTGGTGATTGTGCATTTTCTGATATTTAAGAACTAGTATCCAATTGGTTGATTTCACATCTCATCACACAGGCAATAGGAAACATGGTTGCCACCCTGACAGCATCTGGTCTTGGGGTAGCAACCACTTTCCCATTTCCTGTGTGATTATATATTAAACCAACAAATTGGATACCAGTGCGTAAATATCAAAAAGCACAATTGCCACAGCAAGGGAAATCAGCAAATTAATGGTATTAAAAGTAATTTAGTAACCTTTACATTATTATTACCTCACAAAATCTGACTTAAAGGTTTCAGAATTGTTATCAATAGGCAAATACACAAGCTGTAAAATGCAATATGTTCAATATTTTTGTCGTGTTCTGAGGCAAGGTACAGACACAGAACAGGGAATCCTAACCTTAGGATTTGTTGTAACTGTGCTGTTTTAGCAGAGGTACAAGGGAGAAAATATTTAGAAGCTAGATAATAATCTTTATTGGAGATAGTGATTATATAGTTCATGTGAATCAATGGATAACAGGAACATGATTGGTGATCACACAATTGGATGGAAGAAGGGGGTGGCTTGATCCTGATAATGAGTCAAGCGCCAAAACAAGGTATCCACCATAGAGGATCATCATCTGTTCATGTTGTTGGATTTGGTAATTTGAGTTGTCTTCCTAGTCTGGCTATGAGTGACAGGATAATTGGATTGCGGGTCATAAACCCGCTTGGTTGGAATCTTGCTGGCGGGTTGAGCCTGCAGTTTCAACATATTGGATTTGTTATAAGTCTTTATTAGATGACAGGGAAGGAAATGTAATTACCTTGCAGCCCTGGAAGAATAATCTCTACTAGTTGTGTCTAGAGAGAGGCGCAGAAGTATTGGAGACACAAAGACAAAAATGTGAATAGAACTTAATTTTTATTGGTGAATATGAAATGGAATATATAGTGGTTAGGAATACCACAAAACACTACCAGGACAGTAGGATCACTTGCCACAAGCATGAGTGGGGCAAGTGAGATGCACAGAGTCAAGAAACCAAACAATTGTATTTCCTGATTCAGTCATCAATTCATTTTGAGAGGCAAAGGCAAAAGCAAAAGTAAGAGATTCATCTTTAAAATGGCCCACTGAAGGCAAAATTGATACATGGTGAATAGCAGTATTCACGACATTAACCTCCCCTAGATTGGCCTTAGGGGGGTGATACTTGTGGAGGAACTTGGCATACACTTGAGAAAAAGGACGACCACTGGAGAGGAGATTTACAGTGTATTTGGACCCTTGTTTTAAAGTCACTTCCAAAGGGCCAATCCACAGAGTGTCCAACTTATGCGTGCGCCTATCTACTCTGTGTTGGTAGTAAAGAACATGGTCACCAACATCAAATTCAGGCAAGGGGGAGCATTCAGCATTATTGGGAGAAAGCTCAAGCATCTTAGTCTTTTATGCAGAAGTGTAGGCAGTGGCATGTATATCAATTATGTGGTTGACTAGATCCTTGATGTGGTTGTCAGGATTCATGGCCTTATCAGAGGAAAGCAAGGGGCCCCCCAAGAGCAATGGGGTAGTAGCCTCTTGCTCATACAGCATAGCAAAAGGGGAGTACCCAGTGACACAATGTTTGCTGATGCAATACAAAGAGAGCAGCAGGTAAGTATAGGTCCCAGCTGGCAGCATCAGAGTAGGTGAGCTTCCTCATGATGGAGACCAGTGTTGAATTTGCACGCTTGACTGCCCCATTGGTAGAAGGGTTGTAGGGGGCAGAGAAAGACTGTTGAGACCCCAAAGCTTCAACAACAGAGGTTACTAGCTTGGCACTAAAGTTAGTCCCATTATCTGAGAGCAGCACTTGAGGAAAGTCATGGCAGTAGAAAAAATCTTGTAACAAGAAGGCAGCAGTTGTCTTAGCCGTGATATCCTTTGTGGGGCGAGCCTCTACCCACTTGCTGAAGTGATCAACAGCAATCAGGATAAAGCAACACTCATAACGTGAGCAGGGGAGAGGACCTACCGCGTCAATGCTGACAGTATGAAAAGCATGTTGAGGGGGAACTAATTTGAATTTGTGGGCAACAGCTCAAGTCCTCTGCAGCTGGCAGTTGTGGCAACTAGCTATGATGTCTGGGATCAATAGGCAAAGGTTTTCCCAAAAGTAATTCTTCTGAAGCCAGTCAAAGATCTTGGCAATGCCTCCATGCCCAGTCTCTTTATGAGCTTGCAACACCAGCAAAAGACAAAGACTGGGTCATACATAAGGCATATATTGATCTTCTACTTTGTTTAAGAGTTGATTGTTGTGTATGAGGGTACCTTCAGATAGCTTGGACAAAGCCAGTTGGACCTCTTCTGTCTCACTTTCCTAAGAAGAAGGGTATCTAATTAGTTTGCACACCCAGTCAGCCTCTGAAGGATGTAAAGCAAGAATGGGCATTCTGGATAGCCCATCAGTGTTCTGATGTTGAATCCAAGGCCAATGGAGCACAGTGAAGTCTTAACCTTGCAGACGTAGGGCCCATCTAACTAGGCGCCCTTCTGGCTCTTTAAGTTGTTGTAACTATTTAAGGAAAGCGTGGTCAGTGACAACTGTGAAATGGGTACCATACACGTAGTGGCAGAACTGCTTGACTGCATGCAACACAGCAAGACACTCCTTCTCTGTGACACTATAATTCTTCTCATGCTTGTTTAGCATGCAGAAAGTGTAAGCCACAGGATGGTCTACACCCTCATTGTCTAGTTGGGACAGAATAGCCCCAATAGCAGGATTGCTAGCGTCAGTGTATAGGATGAACTCCTTATCATAGTCAGGATACACTAGGATCAGCGCCTCTTTGAGTTTTTGCTTGAGGGTTTCAAAGGCTTGCTGCTGACTGGCGGTCTATTCAAAAGGGACATTACATAACAGCTGGACTAGAGGTTCACTAGTATTGGTGAAGTCAGGGATAAACTGTCTATAGGTGCCCATCATCCCTAGAAAGACTTGTATCTCTTGCAGGTTGGTGGGCAGAAGCATTTTGTCAATGGCTTCAACCTTCTTAGTCATAGGCAAATCCCTGTCTGGGTTACTTCATGGCCCAAGAATTCAAGACACTCTTTGAAGAAGGCGCACTTGGAAGGTTTTAGTTTGAGGCCAGCTTCTTGAATCTTTATGAACACCTCTTTGAGGTGAGCCAGGTGATTGGTGAAGGTAGCGCTGAAAACTTTTATATTGTCTAAGTATACTAGGACGCATGGCAGCTTCAAATCGCAGAGGATGGAGTCCATGGCCCTTTTGAAGGTGGCTGGGGCATTGCAGAGTCCCTGCAGCATGCAAGTAGGCTCAAACGGCCCTTCAGATGTAATGAGCACAGCTTTTTGGCAATCCTTGGAAAATAGGTCAACTTGCCAGTATCTAGATGCCAGATCCATTGCAGAGAAAAACTTAGAGCCTCCAAGACGTCAGAGAGTATCATCAATACACAGAAAGGGATACACGTCCTTCTTGGTCAAAGAATTCGTTCAGCAGTAGTCCATCACAATACAATGACCTCCATCTTTCTTCTTTAAGATGAGTAGCAGGGATGTCCAAGGACTTTGGGAAGGTACCAGTAGCCCAGCTTCCAACAGTTGTTTGAGCTCTTTAGATACCTGGACGTCCTCCAGGCGGCTGCAGCAATATGGTTTAGCATGGACGGGGGAAGTGTTGCCAGTGTCAATCTGTTGGATAACGCCTTTGGCTAACCCATAGTTGGTACTATCCTTAGCAAAGATGTCAGAAAATTGGTCTGGCAAGTCTAGGACCTCTTTCTGTTGAACCAGCGACAGCTGTGGAAAGTCTTGCACAGTGAACAAGGATAGGACTTGGGGTTCATCCTCAGGTAGGTTAAAATCTTGGAACATGCCAAAGGGATGAAGAGACAGGACATCAGGAGCGCCCAACAACTTGCCATATCTGACAACCTGCCCCCTAGACATGGTCATGGGGAGTGCAGTCAGGTTGGATACCAACAATTGAACATGGTCCTTATGGGAGACATCTAGGATTCCAGGACAGAGATAAGGTTTGTTGCTCCCTAATGAGGAGGGAGAGTACAACTACAAGGTTTTATCAGGTAGTTAATATGATACCTGGGAGTCTAGGATGGCCTGGGAGCCAGGGGGATGATGACAGCGGACGTGGCTAGGAGAGAGATCCCCTCAGATGCAGGACAAGCCATGGATAGACATTTCATTTTTGAAGAGTGGGTGTGATATTTCAGATTGAAAACCCCAGTGGGATATTCCAAGGCACATGCCTTGAGACGTTTCCTGGGAACTTTAACTGGCTCTTCAAAGATCAGAGGGAATTCATATCCTAGAATAGAGAGGTAACCATCTTTCAAGTTGATTATCCCATTATATTCCCTAAGGAACTGAGTGCCAACTAGGAGACTGTAACTCTCTTTCTCCAAGACAATTGCTGGAGCAGCTAGGAGAAGCTTGCCAAACTGCATGGGTAGAGTGGAGTACGCTCCTATGGTGTGGGTCATAGACAGTCCAGCTGTGCCATACAACTGGTGATAATTAAGGTCAGGGGCAAGTTTATGTTTCTTTACAAGTTTGGAGGAGACAACGTTGACTGGCAAGCCAGTGTCTAAAACAGCCTTGATAATCACTTTTTGAATGGATATCTCTACTTGAGTGGTAGTGCAACCAAAGGGTGGAAGAACAGCTAAGATATTATGGGCCTCTGCTAGTTCCTTATCCCACTTCTCAATCATGCATCTTAATCCTGGGAACTCCTTATAAACAGTTTGGAGAGGGAGCAAAACAGATACATTCTTGAAGACAGCAGCAGCAACCTTGGCAGCTTCCTCTGACAACTCCACTAGCACAGGGGACCTCTTAGCTTGAGTGAGGTAAGGGCAAGAGACAAATTCTTTGGCTTCAGACAAAGGTTTAGCAGTAGTTGTAGTCTTTCCTGATTGCAATTTATAGGGGACTGTAATGGTTTTGGGAACAGCCAGAACAGACTACCCATATGCATTGGCGTTGTCTGTGTCTGAGTCATCCAGGTCAGAGTTTTCAGAGATATTGTGGAATAATAGGAGGATAGAAGGAGCCTCATTATCAGCAGGCTCAGAGTCAGATATAGAGGGAGGGATTGAAAGAGACTGGGAATAATTGTCAACAGAGAGCATCTCTGCCTCTAGGTTGACTGCTCTTTTCCCGCCTGCTCTTTTGGATCAGCCCCTTTAACCCATGGGTTGGTGCATACTTGAGAATGGTGAGCTATATGATCACAGTTGTGGCAACCTTGATGTCAAGGAGGATTTTGTGAGTTCATGGTAAGAATGCAAGGACCATGGGAAGACAAACCAGAGTTAGAAGCAACTCAACTTTCCCTAACAACTACTCCAGAATGGGTAAGGTGCATGTCCTGCAACAGCGTCTTTATGCTCTTCATAGAGGAAAGCATAGCTTTATGGACTTTGAAGTAAAGACACAGAAACTGGTTAACTTTGAGGGCTTGAGTTCAAGCCATGTAAGCTTCATGGGCTGTCAATTGTCTGCTTGCTATTATCTGCTGTCCTTCCATATAGAATCTGTCTGCAAATTTGGCTAGTGTCTCTTTAGGCTTGAAAGCAATGTGCATAAAAGCGTCCTTTTTTACTTCCAGGCTAAGGTCACCACCAAACTTGTCAATCAGAAGCTGCTTCATATCTTTTCACATCTCAATGGTGGGTAGTTCAGGCACCACCACCTCCTGGCAAGTCGGGTGTAGACAGATCAAAATATGTTCCTTCTTAACCTCATCTGATGCTTGTCTCATGGCAGTTTCATGGATAGTTAGGAAAGCTGCAATGGTTGAGGTTTTAGGATTGAATACTTGCTTAAAAGTAGGCTTGAAGTGTGCTTCAGGGATTGGACCACCATTGTTGCTATTGAGTATGTTTATATGCGGGGAAAACTCTGCTTTGGATTCAGAGGGGGCTGTCTAGCCCACAGCTGACAAACACTCTCTTCAAGGGTAGTCAGGGTCTCAACAGCGCAGGCACCTGTATTGACAGCTTAAATAGTCTGTTGTTCAGTAGCATCAAGGTGTTGACCTTGGGAGGTCACTACTGTGGAGAGCTCAGCCAGTCAAGAAGTAAGGGATGGCCCCACTGAGAGGCAAGGGGCAAACCTGTTGTTCACAGAGTCAATCAATTCACACATCTCTTGTACATCTCTATCCAGCTCAGTAACGTCCCGCTTCAAATAATCCACCTTGTTAGCTAGGGCAATTAGTTCCCTAGCGCATTGAATTTGAGGGGCTCCTGGTAAGCCAGGGCAGCAACCATCTTTGGCAACAACCCCAAATGGACTAGCAACAGTTGCTGTGACAGAAATCACTGGATAATATAAAGCTGTTTCTAAATGATGGGGAATTACCACCCAAATCCACATAGAATTGATTATTAACCACCAATGCGGCTTCAGATATTTTTTTGTGAAATTTCCAATTGTAACTCCAGGATTAAGTAGAACCAGTAGTCCTAACCAGAGTAAACCTTGATAAATGACCTTGGAAAGCATCAATGCATCTTCAGCGTAGAATTCTGGGCATTGAGAAGGGACACAATTTTCAGTTTCAAGAATGGGGGGAGGAGCTACAAAATTGGCTGGCATGAAATTGACATTTGGAGGCGCCAACAATGAAGTTCCAGATGCTGGGCCCATCTTCCTGAAATGATTTGGTTCAGAATCAGATTTTATAGGATATACTGTAACAACCCAATAACAGGATGCATTTTAAAATTTAAAATTTAGAACTTGGGATAATTGATTTTTATTGAGTAAATTTAGAAGGACTCAACTCTTAGAGTTGAAACAGGGAAAACACCTGAGTCTTGACCTCCTATTCCTTCCACATTGCCAAGTAAGTATCTGGTCCAGGTTGCAAAGAACCCTTGCGTGACTAGTCTCTGATGACCTTACTGATTAACAAGCTCATATTGGGTGACCCTCATATTAT
This sequence comes from Entomophthora muscae, assembly GCA_014839935.2. NCBI lineage: Eukaryota > Fungi > Entomophthoromycota > Entomophthoromycetes > Entomophthorales > Entomophthoraceae > Entomophthora > Entomophthora muscae. The sequence continues at coordinate 278,971 of QTSX02002919.1, read as the reverse complement.
GTCAATTTATCAATGTCAGTTTGAAAGAGGGGAGCTGATTTCAGCTGGCAGACTGGAGCAGCTGTGACCCATTTTCAATCAACTGTTTGGTTTAAATCTGTTAACTTGGTCAATTTCAATACAGGTTTTCTGGCCTTCCAAGCTTTCTTACCTGGACAGACAATACCCAGCATTATGGAATCTACTGTGACAGTTGCCATCATCTTGCGTAGGGCGGCAAGCTCTTGCTGTAGCTCAGCAACTTGAGCAGTCAACTCAAGCACCTGGGGGTCAGGTTGAGGAGCCTCAGTAGGACGTCCTTGACTTCAGGTAGTTGTATGTAGCTCTCAAATAGCATCCCATATTCTCTGACTCTATCCACCAAGTCATCAGAAGGAGGAGAGGGCAGAACATCTGGCTTGGGCATAGATAATATATTCACTTGACTCTGGAGTTTGTCTATAGCACTGGCAGTGGCAGCTCTCTCTTGACCAAACACTGTACTGAGTTCATTAAGGCTGTTAGCAGCAAATTCTGCTACCTGCTGTAGTTGCTCAAATAAATACGTGCTGAATGCATTGAGCTGCTGCACGAGTTGTTCAAAGTTGGAGAAATAAGCGTTTAAGGTGGAATCTACTTGAGTTTGCCAGGGTTGTTCTAGCTGGTGAAACTTGTGTAAACGTTCCCTGACGTACTTGGGGATGAACTGGCACATTTTTTTGATAGAATTAACCAAACTGGTCTGAGAGGTAACAGAGTTGCGCTGATTGTCAGATACCAAGGAAAACAGGGGATAGATCCACTGTTGGTAGGCAGCAAACTGGTCCTAGTGATGATTAATCGCTGCTTGTAGAGACAAGATTTCTTGGATGTGGAGCCCCAACACCATTTGATGTTGGGCCAAGGCAGGCTGCACAAAGGACAATAGTAAGTGCTCAGCAGAGCCAGCCACTGAGAGGAGATGCTGTGGAATTTTATGGGCAACAATCAATTCATAGTATTCCACTTGACTGAACTGCAGCTGAAGGCAAGGGATGGCTCCTTCACGGGCTATCCCAAGAGCTACTGCAATGACTTGTTCTAAGTCAGGGGTACCCATGGGGTAAGCAACTAGGCAGGGACCATTTCCAAGGTTCTTTACAGTAGGGATAATAGGAAGGTCAGCAATTCCTTACTAAATAGAAGGGCTAGTAATTTCAGGTGAAGTTGGCTCTTGTATAGGCGGAGGCAAAGGACCTGAAAATGTGGATGCAAAAGAGATAACCAAGGGGCTTACAGCCCCTATAGTGAGCACCATTTTTGTTGTGTTCTGAGGCGTGGCACAGACACACAACAGGGAATCCTAACCTTAGGATTTGATTTGTACTAAGTCTCAGTTAGATGACTGGGAAGGCTATGCAATTACCTTGCAGCCCTGGAAGAATAATCTCTACTAGTTGTGGCTAGAGAGAGGCGCAGAAGTACTGGAGACACAAAGACAAAATGTGAATAGAACTTAATTTTTATTGGTGAATATGAAATGGAATATATAGCGGTTAGGAATACTACAAAACACTACCAGGACAGTAGGATCACTTGTCACAAGCATGAGTGGGGCAAGTGAGATGCGCAGAGTCAAGAAACCAAACAATTGTATTTCCTGATTCAGTCATCAACTCATTTTAAGAGGCAAAAGCAAAAGCAAGAGATTTGTCTTCAAAATGGCCCACCAAAGGCAAAATCAACACATGGTGAATAGCGGTATTCAAGACAATTTGTACTAAGCGTTAATGGCACCCTAATATAAACACAGTCCATTTATATAAATTAAAATGAAAAAGGCCTTGTTTACAATGAATTATATTAAACAAAATGCATTGAGTTATTCACATAACATCAAATATCAAGAGTTGATGTCTAATTTCAATATTCCAATACAAAATTTATATTTATGGTCCTTAATTTATTATTGATGATGAAAAATATTCATGCATTGAAGGGAGTACTATAAAAACCAGTTTTTTGATGTAATTAAAACAAAATTCAAATATCTATAACTTGAAAAATCAATTAGAAGCACATCTGCTAAAGGTTGTTGAAATAGAAAAAATATCAGGGAAATAGTAACAGGAAAGCTTGGTAATTGGGGCCAGCTGTTGATCCAGCCAACAGAAGATGCTCTGTATAAGCTAGGAAATATTATAGATGAAAAAACAAAGAAGAATTACTCAATCTACAGGGAACAATATTATCAAGTCTGAAGTTTAATGATACAGCTTACAGTTTGTGGTAGTTCTGGCAAGGGGCCAAAGAAAACAACAAAAAATCAAACTGATTGAAGGAACTGAAATCTCAAAGGAAAAAAACACCAATGAAGAGGAAACTAATCAAATGAAAACATATGAAAACAAAGAAGAATTGAGAAGCAGAAGCGCCACAAAAAACAATGAAAATGTATCAAATGAAGATAAAGAGGAAGTACAAGTAGCACAGAAAATAAGGAAGATCAAGCCCAGGAAATCAAATGAAGAGCAGCCAACACTCATGAAGTTTGCTGAAGGAGCGCTGGTGGCTGAGGGGGTTGCAGGGGAAACAATCAGTAATTTTTTTGTGTTTTACTTATATTTTCTTTTAGTTATAGCTAGGATTAGGGACAAGTTTGCTGAAGTGGCAGCCTTTACACCCAGTTGGTTTTACAGGGGTTACCAATCACTGGTAGCCCCTTTAAAGAAAATAAATAAAAATCAAATAAATAAAAAGATTCAACTAAATATGAATAATTTTTCAAATATTGAAGCTAAAGATAGGGAATATTCACCACCTGCGGGGTGCTTGCCTTGGATTAGGGAAGTATACAAAATAGGAGCAAATATCAACTTCAAAGAGATGAATGAAATTCATGAGGATATCAAATTAAACTTCAATGAATATATTTATGAAGGTATTCAGCAATTCCCTTTTGAAACATAATTGAACATGAAAAAAAAATCTAATAAAAACTGAATTTCAAATAGTAACTGAATATCTTAAAACTAAAATTTTCAACAAAATATTCAAAGCGTTTTCAAATAAAGTTAGGGACACAGTCCTTGTGAATACGTTTAAACCAATATTTATTTTGTTTGCCAAGGTATGGGCAGATACAAGTTGGGCGCCCTCTAGAACCATATTCAAGTTCAGCCAAATGTCCTACATCAACAGATTAACTCAAATATATAAAAGAAATTATGCATGTTTTCTGAAAATTATACCTCTAAAAGGATTTACGTCTCAATATACCTAGGAATCCTATTACATTGCATATTAAAAACAAACATTAAAAAGTTGGAGGATGTACCAATAAAACTTGATATATGCCAATTAGCACTAGAACAACAGAAGACACCGCAGGGGTATAGGATAGTCAAGCATGCCATGTAGAACTCCTTTGCATTGGCATTGTTGTATGGGTACTACATGTCTCCCAAAAAGAATATGTTAATTGATTTGCTTACCTGATTGCCTTTTATTAAGCATTCAGCAACCACTGGGGTGCTGAGCGCCACCCCTCTAGCAATTGCATCCAGAGTTGTCCACCACGTACAGAAGAGTATATGGTCTCATTTAGACACATTAGCAGAAATTTTGATTTTGGGGTATAATTCCACAGAATAACTGCATTCCCTTTGCAATTTGCATCTCCCCAATAAATTATCTTCCCTTGCAATTTAACTTTTATATTTTTTATTTTATCTATTTTAAATTTTGTTTAATTATTCAAATTTTAATATTTCAATTTTAATAGCTAAATTATAATAGTAATATATCTAAATATATTATAAGACAGTAGTTATAGTAAGCAAACACATAAAATAATAAAATATGATTTAAAAATGTGTTCATTTAGTTGCTTGTCAAGTACAGGTTCATATATTACATAGTTAAACAACAAGAACTGAATTTATCTGCATCAAACAGCCTGCTCCATTTATGTTCTAAACAAGTGATTGTTTAGAACTCAGATTATCTTTCCCTTGTAATATAATTTGATAAATATATTTGATATGCTTAACCCGCATCATGAATACTAATTAGTAAGAGATACATGAAAATCATTGGCTTTCATGTCGTGTGGCTATAGTGGCACTAAATCAATAAGGTCAGATGATGACTTTCAAGGTACAGTTTTTGGCTTAATAAAAGTCAATGGTACCAAAAAAGGTTAACAATTATTTAAATAAAACTAATCTATTTCTATCTTTTTTAATTTTTTATTTGTTAACTCTACAGTTAATACAATATTTAGTGCATTATAATAAAAATATGTGTCTCTATATCTAGTATAATTAATTTTACTTATCTTTTGTGGGTATTCTTATATTTCTATAATAAAATTCAACATTAAGTCATACTATATAATTAATGATTTTTGAGTCCTGATAAAAACAAAATAAAATAAAAAGCAAATAAATCTGGAGCGCCCATTTATCTGATTGGCTCAGAGTTGAGGGATTTTAGAAGGAAGGATTATGAATGCTTGTAAAAAGCTGCAACCACATCAGGGGGCATTGTGAATTGGCTGATATCAAGAATGTTGAAGTGATCCTTGGTGTCCTGATTGAGGCCTTTCTTCATCTTATTCTTGATCCAACCAAACATCTCCTCAATTGGATTCAGAAATGGAGAATAGGATGGAAGGAAAAGGAGTCTCATTGGACAGTCAGCCAGGCAGTGGCTGGCCAAATGGCTATTTTTATCTATTGGTGGGAACTCTGAAACAACCAAATCCACCATGTGGAGCCTGACATTATTTGACACATCAATGTTGTTTGTGCTGCTGTAATTGAACTGAGGTACTCCTTTACAGCTTAGAGAAAATTGAGAAAAGTCCTGCTATTGTGGGAACCCTTGATCATTTGATATTGGTCCAACCCACAAGGACCCAGAAGCGCTACCATCAAATATGTCTGGGAACAGACAGCTGCACAATGTGCTACACCATCCTTGGACTCCTTCTCAATCCACTCATGCCTAGGCGTGAGTGAGGAGGAAAACAACAATTTGTTGATATAGAAGAACTGGACATTCCCAGTCTCCTTTAGTGCCAGATATGTCTCAGCATAAATGTGTTGATCCTTGATGGTACTTAATAAGATTTTGTGTTCTTGAAGAAAAAAGTTGTTGTTTTTATTAAGGGTATTATGCATTTTGGGATTGGGATATCTGTATGGGGACATATGTGCTTCCAATTGGTGTGTGTAAGTGAAGCAACTGACAGGGTACAAAGTTACTGGAGCCAAGTAAAGGAAGAGTCATGTGGCCCTTGGGACGCAACACCAGCTGTGGTGGTTTGGAAGGACTGTGAAAGTATCAAAATACGCTCTTATTGTACTTGACACTACTACTATTTGGTTTAGTAAAAATGTTGATGGTTCTTAATTATCTGCTTTTCAAGTGATCTTGGAAGGGCTTTTTATAGCATAAAGGTAGCAGTCATACTAGCATCTAGCTGCAAATAACTCTTACTAGCTAGCCTATCATCCCTAAGCTACTAGTTTCACCCACAGAGTTGGATTCCAAACCTGAATAAAGTTTTGGAATGAAGTAGTATACTAGGCTGCTAATTTCTTCCTCCTAAGCCTGGATATCCCTTGACTTAGCTGCGGTCAACTAAGTTGACACCCATAGGCACAGGTCCCGTCTTGTGCTTGGTCTAATATACAAAACTTGCACAGGCAGTCTTATGTCTCATTTCTTGGTGAAACAGGATGTTTGTATTTTCCTTTCTTTATTCTGTAGGGCAGGTTTGTGTCTATTTTGGGATGCAGGATGCCTAGCATCTAATTATAGAAGCTTCTGGATTTTCCTGTGACCTGAGACTTTTAATATCTCAGGTGTCTTCTGGATTGTAAACTATAACAGTCTTGATATAGTTTCTCCATATTCTGGAATAGAGTTCTTGACCTGGCTGTGGCCCATCTATTGTTAGCCAATAGCTTTATTGATGGAAATATGGATCAGCTAACCCTGATAGTTCAGGATTTCCTGACATTTCCCCCCACTTGACTGAGCTATATAGTCTTGGCAAACATCTCTAACACTGGAATATGAGCAATAATTCTAATTACTCCGGTATTAGCAACAAGAATGATGCCCATGATAGCTGGATCTGTCAGGTGACCCAGAGCACTTGGGCTGTCATTGATAGTGGGGCCAAGCAGCAGGCCATTTGGGGGATGGCATTATGTGGGGACATAATTTTAACCCCTGATCTAGGCTTGCCAATGGCCAATGCTGACAATATGGCAGCCCACTGGGAGAAGGTTTGGGATAAGCTGGGGGTTTGAAGGTGCTTCTTCTCTGTGTCTACTGATACATCTTGGATTTCATAGTAGACTGCCTTGTCCTGGCCTGCTTCTTTCCTTTGGATGCTGGACTCTGGCAGGCTGACACTGTGCATGTAGAAGTGCCCATCCCCTTTGTGAGGTATTCCTAGCTGCCTCAGGCAGAGCAGTGTCTGTGGTTACAGGTGGCACCCTACATTTTTGTGGTGGGAAGAAGGTTCCTGTTTGTGTCTTTGTGGAGCTTCCGGCAGGTGGTGCGGCGTTCCCAGAGAGATAACTCTCAAGTGATTTATCCTAAAGAGGATAAAGAGGACCCCAAGTATCAGGAAGGTGACCCCTAGTCCTTTGCTATAAAGAACTTATTCCTATTTCAAAAAAAATTGGTTTAGTAAGCTTTATTGTGAGCCAATATTGGTAATAGATAAATATGGCTTGAGGAATCTGGTGTGGACTCTGTTAATGAGTCTTCTGTTGGCCAGATCCTTGATTGTGTAAACATCTTGGGAGGTCTTTTCAATGATCTCAAAGGGACCTTTACAGATGCTGTTGAGCTTATGAGCCCGTCCTACAGCACTGTTGTGATACAAAATCTGGATGCCAATCTTGAATTTGATAAGGGCGCAGTAATTTGTGTTATCAGTCTTACATCCTTTATTCCCAGTAAGGGAGGTTTTAGTGAAAGCTTCTGATTGAAGCTTGATAAGTGTGTTAGATAACCTAGACATATATTGTTGGTATGTTGATTTATCCAGGTCCCCCATTGCTGAGAAGAGAATTGGCGGTATGGCTGGATGGCGTCCATAAGTCAGTTGAAAAGGGGAGAAGCCAGTTGTGCTGTGGATTGAAATGCTGTATGCAAACACAACAGCAGGCAGGAAGAAATACCATTTGAAAGTTTGGGAGTCTGCCAGTTTATGCAAAAATTTGACCACAGTGCTGTTGGCTCTCTCAATCATTCCATTTGATTCTGGATGGTAAGGTGTGGAGAGCACTCCCCTCCCGCCCATGAGCTCATTTAATTTGGGAATTACATGAGCAGTGAAGTTTGTTCTGTTTTTGGTAAGAACAAACTGAGGGCAGCCATACCAATGAATGATCTGTTCCAACACAAACCTGGAAGTTGACTTGGCGCTTATGTGCCGTAGAGCTCTGGCTTCCACCCATTTTGTAAGGTGGTCAATTAAGTCAGGATTGACAATTATTCCTCCCTAGAAACCTGGGCCCGTGAGCAGGGATTGAACCCCAAACCTGGATTTCTTTAGGCTGCCAGGCCTGTGAACTGCAGGACCGCCTGCCCGCGCTTTTCTGGGATCAAGCCCTCACAAGCTGATACCAAGTGTATTGACCCATGCAGTAAAAAGAGACAAACCAAAGAAATCATTGCACCAAATGGAGGATTAATCATGGCGCCTAATGGAGGTACCAATCTGGCAACTATTAGCTTCATGAACCTGAAAGCTATGCCAGCAACCAATCAAGAGCAAACCCAGGAAAGAGGCACGGGCCTGCAGCCTGGTCCCATGACCTCAACACCAGAGCAAGACATCAAGCAGCCAAATAAAGATTCTTGACCAATGGAAGAACTCCTGGGCTGGGTGCCATTTTGCAGCCTTTGGACCCAAGCACCCAGTTCCCCTGGCCCTGGCCTTCCCAATTCCTTGATGGACCCCCCCATGGAAAATTTTAAGTTTGGAGGGGGGTACTATATAGACCCAAGGACCCTGTGCTCCAAAATTATTGCCATTTTTGAATAAAGGTTATGTTAATTTGGCTCATACAGCTATTGCCTTATTTTGTATTTGCTGTCTACCAAACAGTTTGAGATCTCCTGCCCTGCCTGCCCCTCTGCCCACTGTTTTCTGTCCTCCTAGTGTACCCTTTGGACCCATCCATTTTACCAACTACCCTCTGAAGTCTGAATACAAGGTATACACCCGTAAAAGATACTTGAATTCAATCCCCTGGCCCACATACAATCCGCTATTAGATACAACCAACAAGGCCTGTGGATATTTTCAACACCCAAGTTTTTCAGAGGAAAATTTAATTATCTACCTGCTTATGACCTGTCCATGGAGCCACCCATGACACCAAAACCCATGCCTTCTTCTTCACCCAACCTCCCAACCAACCATACTGGTAAGCTGTTTGGGATTGTGTACATCACCCTCACAGGGATGATTGACACTATAATCCCAGCTGCCGGCCTGTGGTCTTGGGTGGGGAAGTCTGCCTCATACCTTTTAAAGTTAGCTCCCCTCTTGTGGTGGGCATTTACTGCAAAAAGCCTGGCCCAAGTTACCCCTGAAAATGACGGGCCGGCCACCCAAGACTGGATCCCTGACATTATGGCAATCTTTATAAAACCTGGTACCCTGAGCCCCAAGATGTTGTTATTTTTTTGGGTATCTTGTATGCTTTTGCTATTGATAATCACTTATTACACTTATAAGATGACCACAAACCTGATCTCTTCCATGTGGAAGAGTACAAACCTGATTGACCCAAAAAGAACCAACAACGCCGCTACTGATACCAACAAGTCCCCCTCCTCCCAAGTGCAAAACGTGATTGTGAACCAGTCCCTCACCAAGGTGGAGATGCCTCAGATGGGAAAGCTCACGCTTTAAGAAGCTAGACGCGCCATGCGGGTCCTCTGACTGCATTTCCTTATCAACGCTTCCTCTTATACCAGTGACACTGAGAAGATCCCTGGGGTTGCTTCAATGCTATCAGGGGACGCCTTGGATTAGTTTGGCAAGGCCACAGCTGAGGACATAGAATTCTGCTTAGACTAAGCCAAGTTTGAGGCTGAGTAAATGGCCATAGGTGAAGATTGCAACACTAGATACTATGCCCTGAACTCCCTGCTAGAAATTTGACAAGGTCCCTGACCCATCCAAGCATATATTGACAAATTCCTCAAACTGAAAACCCGCACCCAACTGGAGGACAAACTGGCAGCCATTATCTTCTGGAAAGGCATCAACCTAGCAATGAAGGACCTGTTGAAGCACCATCTGACCACCCTCAGCCTAGACAAGCTAATTCCCCTGTGCAAGGGTCTCAGCATGAACCAAGAGAACGCTGGCTCCTCCCAGGGCCGCCAACCCCAAACACCAACCCCCAACAGAACAGAGATGACCCCTGAAGAGCTCCAACAACACTACCATGAAGGACTCTTCTTCCACTGCCATAAAGCGGGCCACTTGACCAGAGCCTGCCCTAAGAAGAACACTGCCCCAATCTCACTGGCGCAAATAAACACTTCTTCCCAGTCTTACAAGTTCATCCAAGTGACCATAGAAGTAGTGGAGAACAAGCGCAAGATTGAAGCCTTTATTGATACAGGGGCGGAAAAAGTTTTATTGACGCCAGCCTAGCAGAAGAATTAGGCTTGACAGCCTCAGAACGCAGTCTATAAGTAATCATAGGAAACAGCTCCTTGGACACTGGCTATGAGTGTGAACAAGAACTCCTGTTGACCATTGGACACAATGTATACCTGTTGTCCCTGATCCTCTTGCCAGGACTACCCCACCCCCTTATACTGGGTGACTCCTGGTCCAACAAACATGGCCTTATCTTGAACCACTGCAAGCAAACTGCCACTTTAGGCCAACCGGAATCCTGTGACACTGTTCCTTTTTGCATGAGCCATGACCAACCCCTACCAACAAACTCTTGGCTATGAAGATAGAACCTAGTGTTGGAATACTGCCTACCCCCTAAAGAGATGAAACCATGTGTTTAGTGAAGAGGCAGCCACCAAACTACCCAGTCATTCAATCTATGACCACGCCATAGACCTGCTGCCAGGGACTCAACCGCACACGGCCCCATCTACAGCTGCAACCATGCAAGCAAGTTTCCTTGAAAGCATACCTTGAAGATATGAAAAACAAAGGGTTCATCTGGGTGTCAAAAGCCCCCTGCTTGTTGCCCATGCCGTTTGTAGGGAAAAAAAGATGGTGGGATGCATCCATGCGTGAATTACCAAAAACTGAACAACATCATGGTGAAGAACCTCTACCCCATCCCCAATGCTGACAACCTCTGTGATGTACTGACTGGAGCCCAGGTGTACTAAAAAAATTGACCTCCAAGATGTGTTCAACCAAATCCAAATCAAGGAAGGGGACAAGTACAAGACTGCCTTTAAAACCCAATATGGGCTGCACAAGTACCTGGTGATGCCCTTTGGCCTCTACAACGCCCCCAGCACCTTCCAAAGGATGATCAACACCGTTCTAGGGGAATACCTTGACCGTTTTTGTGTGGCATATCTGGATGGAATTCTCATCTACAGCAAGTCCCACAAGGAACACCTGTACCACCTGGACCTTATACTAGGAAAACTCTCCCAAGCACACTTACATGCTAAGCTTAAGAAGTGTAATTTCTTTCAGTCTGAATTCAAATTCCTGGGATACATAGTGAAGACTGGTGGCTTTGCCATGGCACAGGATAAAGTAGAAGCAATAATATCTTGGCCAGTGTCCAAAAGCAGAAAAGACATGAGAAGCTTCCTGGGCCTAGCAAATTATTACAGGGATTTCATCCAAAGTTTTTCTCAAATACCCTCCCCTTGACCCGCCTTTGCTCTGACAAGGTCACCTTTACCTGGACCCTGGAATTTACCACCGCTTTTGAAACCTTGAAACTCGCCTTCACCTCCGCCCCCGTCCTGGCCATGCCAGATCCCTCCAAACCTTTTGTTCTGGAAACCAACGCGTCAGACTTTGCAATGGGAGGGGTCCTTCTTCAGGAAGGAGGGGATAGTATGCTACAGGATGTAGCATATTACTCCAAGAAGATGCTACCTGCGGAAGGAAACTACCCAATATATGACAAGGAGATGCTAGCCATAATGAAGCCCCTGAAAGATTGGTGCCAATACCTATGTGGCGCTGAATACCCAGTAAAGGTCCTGACAGACCACAAAAACTTGGTTTACTTCTTCAAACCATGCCATCTTAACCAACAACAAGCAAGATGGGCCTTAGAACTGGCTGACTACACTCTGACCATAGACTACAAGCCAGGAAAGGTGAATGTGGTACCTGATGCCCTAAGTAGGAGAACTGACCTGGTGTCTACCCACCTAGCAACCCGCAACCACAACACCCAAATCCTCTTGGACACAGCAAGCCTAGGCATTCACCTGGGATCAATGAAAATCAGAGCCAGCAAACCAGAAGTACTAAGGGCCCAAGCACTAGATAATTTCACCAAGACCTTGACCTCTGGCCTCTCCAAGTCCCTGGATAGCGCCCACTACCAAAAAAGGCTACTCATTGAAGGGAACCATGCTAATGCTCCACAACAGGATCTTTGTACCAGAAGGGGACATCAGAACCAATGTCTTGAGAGACTAACACAATTCTGAGATGGCTGGACACCTGGTTAGGCTCAAGACCCTCCGGAGCATCAGAAGGAACTTAGCTTGGCCAAAAATGGACCAAGACGTAAGCTCATACCTGAAGGGGTGTGAGACCTGTGGGCGGACCAAGACTTGTAGTACTAAACCTGAAGGACTCCTAAGACCCTTGAACATACCCCATGGACCCTGGAGATCTGTCTCCATGGACTACATTGTGGAACTGCCGCCATCCCTCTTGTACAATGCAATCCTGGTCATGGTAGACTGCTTCACCAAGATGGCATACTTTGTACCAACCACCACCAATTGCACGGCAGCAGAAACAGCCCAACATTTTCACAACCGCATCCTTACGCAACACGGAACACCTGAGGAAATCATCACAGACAGAGGACCCAAATTCACATCAAACTACTGAACGCAGATGATGAAAGACTTAAGAGTCAAGCAATGTGTATCTACCTCCTACCACCCACAGACAGATGGCCAAACTGAGCAAGTGAACCAGATCCTTGAACAGTACCTTCAATGCTATGCCAACACCAACCAGGATAATTGGGCCAAAATGCTCACCATGGCCTAGTTTGCCTACAACAGTAAGGACCACACCTCTACAGGCATGTCCCCATTCAAAGCAACTATGGGTTTAACCCCACCTGGAACCCCCATATTGGTGAAAAAGAATCAAACACCACTGGGCGCTCCTGGATTGAACAGATTCACAGGACACAAAAAACATGCTTGACCAACCTGAACCGTGCAGTGCAGACACGCAAAGCTTTTGCTGACCGCAAAAAAATCCCAGGCCTACCCTTACAAGTTGGAGACAAAGTATACCTAGACTCCTGTAGTGTACCCCTACACGTGCCCTGCAGGAAATTAGCTCACAGAAGAAGCGGCCCCCAAAAAATCACCAAACTAGTTGGTGAGGTTGCCTTTAAGCTAGACCTACCCCCTCCTGGAAGATTCATTATTTGTTTTACCACTCCTTGTTGTTCAAAAAAGACGGGAACTCACTCCCCAACCAACAGGAAAGACAGCCCCTGCCCATCCAAACAGGCCGCGCTGAGGAATATGAAGTTGAATACATACACAGCAACCAAACTCACTACCAAAACCCCCATTATTACGTCAAGTGGAAAGAATACCCACTAGAAGAAAGTACTTGGGAGCCGCTGAGCAACCTGACTAATGCTCAAGAAGCTGTCCAACACTATCTGAACAAGAAGAATTGAAAGGGATGGCCCTCAGGGGAAGAAGGGGATGGTGTCAGGATTGACAATTCTTCCTCCCTAGAAACCTGGGCCCGTGAGCAGGGATTGAACCCCAAACCTGGATTCCTTTGGGCTGCTGGGCCTGTGAACTGCAGGACTGCCTGCCTGCGTTTTTGTGGGATCAAGCCCCCACAAGCTGATATTAAGTGTATTGATCCATGCAGTAAAAAGAGACAAACCAAAGAAATCATTGCACCAAATGGATGATTAATCACTGCGCCTAATGAAGGTACCAATCTGGCAACTATTAGCTTCATGAACCTGAAAGCTATGCCAGCAACCAATCAAGAGCAAACCCAGGAAAGAGGCACAGGCCTGCAGCCTGGTCCCATGACCTCAACACCAGAGCAAGACATCAAGCAGCCAAATCAAGATTCTTGACCAATGAAAGAACTCCTGGGCTGGGTGCCATTTTGCTGCCTTTGGACCCAAGCACCCAGTTCCCCTGGCCCTGGCCCTGGCCTTTCCAATGCCTTGATGGACCCCCCATAGAAAACGTTAAGTTTGGAGGGGGTACTATATAGACCCAAGGACCCTGTGCTCCAAAATTATTGCCATTTTTGAATAAAGGTTATGTTAATTTGGCTCATACAGCTATTGCCTTATTTTTTATTTGCTGTCTACTAATTCAGTTTGAGATCTCCTGGCCCGCCTGCTGCTCTGCCTGCTGTTTTTTGTCCTCCTGGTGTACCCTTTGGATCCGTTCATTTTACCAACTACCCTCTGAAGTCTGAATACAAGGTATACACCCCGGAAAAGATACTTGAACTTGATCCCCTGGCCTGCATATAATCCACTATTAGATACAACCAACAAGGCCTGTGGATATTTTCAACACCCAAGTTGTTCAGAGGAAAATTTAATTATCTCCCTGCTTATGACCTGTCCATGGAGCTGCCCGTGACACCAAAACCCATGCCTGCTTCTGCACCTGACCTCCCAACCAACCATACTGGAAATCCGTTTGGGATTGTGTACATCACCCTCACAGGGGTGATTGACACTATAATCCCAGCCGCCGGCCTGTGGTCTTGGGTGGGGAAGTCTGCCTCATACCTTTTAAAGTTAGCTCCCCTCTTGTGGTGGACATTGCCTGCAAAAAATCTGGCCCAAGTTACCCCTGAAAATGACGGGCCATCCACCCAAGACTGGATCCCTGACAAATTGCCACAATAATATAGCGTAAACAACCAACACACATGGGAAGGGGGCCTACTATGTCTATACTAACAGTATGCCAGGCAAACTTGGTCTCTATTGCTTTGTATTGGTGCTTACCAGTAAAAGGCTTCTCATGTTGATACTCTGTACAGTAAGTCAGGGTCTCCTTTATGTCAAAGAGAAGTGATCCCAGTAGTAGTGTAGTTGAAGCTGGTGAACTGTCTTCCTTAAGCCACCATGGCCCACAGCTTTGTGGGCGGCCATTATCAGGTCCAGCTGCTCTGAAGGCCTTGGGAAAATGTATTTAGCACCCTTGTAGTACTTATACAATTTCTGGTTCTCAACTTTGCAGTCTTTTTGGAGTTCACAGAGAGTAGCCTGGAATTTGTCTGTTTTGTCCTCAAACTGGTTATTGAATATCTTATTGTACAGTAGGTTGGCTTGGGTTGCTACTATAGCAACTCTTGGTAGTCTCAATAAGCAGTCTGTGTTCTGGTGGTTGGCGCCTAGACAGTGGACTATGATATAATTGAAAGCCTGGAGCTTTCATGCCTATTGGACCAGGTGCCCTTCTGGCTCTCTAAGGTTTTGTAGCCAGCTGAGATTAGAGTGGTCTGTGATCACAGTAAAGTGTACCCCATTTAAGTATACCCTAAATTGCTTGTAGGTGTATATCACAGCAAGAAATTCCCTTTCAGTGACTGTGTAGTTCTGCTCATGAATATTACAAGAGCGGCTAGCATAGGATACTGTGTTCTCTGCCCCTGTGTAGTCTAACTGTGAAAGGACGGCCCCTAGAGCAGATAATGAAGCATCTGTGTGTACAATAAAAGGTCTGCTAAAGTCTGGGTACATTAATACCGGGCTGGAGGACAGGCTGGTGCAGAGGGCATCAAAGGCATCCTGGCATGCTGTTGTCCATAGGAAGGGAACTCCATTCTTTAGTATATGAAACAGGGGCTTGCTAGTACAAGCAAAGTTGGGGATGAAGCAAAAGTAGTACCCTATCATCCCCCAAAAGACCTGGATATTGTGCTTGCTTTCTGGCTGCTTCATCTTGGTGATTACCTCTACTTTAGCCGGCTGGGGGCAGAGTCCTGATCTATCCATAGCAAATCCAATTTACTCCAACTGATCCTTGAAGAATTGACATTTTTGGGATTTTATCTTCAAGTTGGTGTCTGCCAGTCTCTTGAAGACAGCCTCCAGGTGCTTAAGGTGTTCTGTGAAGGTTTTTGAAAACATGTTAATATCATCCAGATAAACTAGGATACATGAGAGCTTGAGATCACCTAGTATGGTGTCCATGACCCGTTGGAGGGTTGCAGGTGCATTACATAACCCTTGTGGCATTTGAGTTGGCTGGAAGAGGCCTTGAGAAGTGATTATTGCGCACTTCTCTTTTTCCTCTGGTGGAAGTTCAACCTGCCAGTACCCTAATATAAGGTCCATGACGTAGAAGTACTTGGCCCATCCAAGTTGATCTAGCATGTTGTCAATCCTGGGCAGCGGGTATGAGTCCTTCTTTGTAATTGAGTTCAGGCATCAGTAGTCTATGACTACCCATTTACTTCTGTCCTTCTTTTTTACTATCAGGATGGGTGATGCCCAAGGACTCTTGGATGGAATTAACATGCCTCTGTCAAGAAGTTGCTGGATCTCATCACTCACAGTTTCTTCACTGGCCTTTGAGTGTTAAATTGGTTGAAGGCAAGCAACCTTATTGTCACCTGTGTCTAAGTGGTGAGTGAACTCATTGGCGCAACCAAGATCAAAGTCATACTCCGCAAATATGCAGCGGTATTTTTTTAATAGCTCACTTACTTTCTCCTGTTCAGTGTCATTGAGGGAGGAAAGGTCAGCCAGTGGCGTGGTCACATATGCTGTGGTTTTAACTTTATCAGGTAGTCTCATTTCTGACAAGTCTCCAATAAACTTGAAGCTGTCCAGTTCTTCAACTGGAAGAAGGTGGACAAACCCAACAATTTAATTCTTCTTGATGTGGATATTGTGTTCTTGAAGGTTGGATAGAAGGACGTGGATTTTGCTGTGGCCAGGAATGATGATCCCAGGGGCAATGCAAGGGTTAAATATTGAGCATCCCTATGGCTGATGAACTTTGCCATATAGTCCTGCAGGGATGTCCAAAGTCAGTCCTGTATTCACAACCTGCTGTTGGCTAGATTCAAGTGTAAGGGTTAATTGAGAACAAAGCAGAATTCCTCTGTGCTCCTTAATTTGGGTAGGCAACATTTTTCCCTTTTTCCCTGTACAGGTGTAGGAAACTGCCACCACACTGTCCTTATACGCCAGATTAATGCTAGGTTTTACCTTAGCCAGAGGTTTTGCGTCCTGTGTGTAATATAGAAGTATGGTCTGATGTAGGATGGTCAAATTGTTATCCTTCATGTCCAATCTAACCCTGTATTTACATAAAAATGCAGTACCAATGAGCATGTTGTAATTTTCACTGGGTAGAACCATGGTAGGAGAGGACACTGCAATGGAGCCAAAGCGCATTGGCAGGGTGCTGTAAGCTCCTTCAGAGGTGGTGGTATGTTTTCTGGCAGTACCATATACCCTGGTGTGCACAATGTCAAGAGCAATACCTAGCTTTCTGATAAGGCGGGTGGACACAATATTAATAGGGGTGCCACTATCTATTATGGCACACACCTTGATTTTATTAACAGAGATATCTGCATAATTACATTCAGAGTAGAGTTCAGAGTGTAAGTTTAATATGTGTACACCCAAGGGTGCCAGAGTATCAAAGTACTGCTTGAGATTTTGGCCAATCTTGGGAAAGTTGGCCTCAATTGTCTCAATTGGAAGAGCAAACTGTACTCTCTTCAAGAAAGGTGGGTCACTTGCTATGCTAGGATTGGAAACAAGGCAAGTTTCTTGTACTTGAGCTGCTTACAGTTTAGAAACTGTCTCTAAAGCGTTAGGTTCAACCTTCCTTGGGCGTCCCCTACCTCTGGCAAGAATAGCATAAAGGGCGTCTGACACAAGCCTGTGTAAAAGATCTTCTTTGAATTCCTGTTTGGGGGCAAAGTAGTGCAGCTGCTGGCCAGAGGTGGATCCAATGACAATGCCTATAGGGTTGTTGTCTCAGAGGGAGCTGTATTAGCTTCAACTACCTCTGATGGCTGGCGGTCTGGTTCTTTTGGAATAGAGGAGGTGGCGGACTCAGTAGATTCCTTTACTGGCCTGCCTTGGCTTTTCCCTGATCTCCCTGTTTTTGGTTGAACACCACGTTTACTGAGGATTTGCGCCCCTTCCCTTTGCAGGTGCTGGCCCAGTGTCCTTTCTTTCCAAATTTATGGCAAGGGCCTGGTGGGTCCTTGGCTTTGTAGTTGCTCCCTGATTTATTGGTGGTTTCAGAGACAACATTGTTGGACCTGGGCTTGCAAGCCTTATCCTTGGTTGAGGTAGATGCACAATTATTCTGTCCTTTATTTGGGGCTCCAAACTGGGCCCCTAGGCAGCTCAAATAGCTGGTGATCCGTTGGAGTGAGCTAGATTGATCCAAAATGGGGAACATGACATTAGCTAGCTCTCTGTATGGCTGCAGTGCACGTCCCATGGTGATTCTGCAGTGCAACTCAGACAGGACACCAGCGCCCAAGAGAACCTGAGCTTCATGGTAGAAGCGCTTGGCAAAGTCCTGAACAGACTTGTATTTCTTGAACAAAATGTTACTGAACTCCATCTTTTGAGCTTGCAATCTGGTTTTTCTACCAAATTCTTTAATGACAGCCTGGAGTGCATCTTCATTAGTCCTCTCCTCTAATGGTAGACAGGACATGATGACGTCCACGCAGGTGGGGTCAAGAGTTTTTATGAGGATGGTTGCCTTCATATGGTCACTTGCACCTCTCATGAACATTTCAAAGAGGCGGATGATAGTTTGAATGTTTCCATTTCTATCAACTTTGGCAGGTTGAGCAGTTTTAACTTATGCTTAGGGACAGTTGGTTCCATGGCTTTCTTTCTATTGGTGTGGGTATTACTAGTACATGGTACTGACAAAGGATTGAGAGGAGGCAAGGCTGCTACTCCCCAAGGAACTCTACGGGTGTCACCTGAATCATTATTCACATGGTCAGGAGAGAGGACAAAGAAATCAGGGGAAGAAGAGTTTTTATGATGCTCTGGACTAGATGCTGGTACAGGCAACGCTCTTCTGCCTGAAGACGTGCTACTTTTGGAGGAGGCTACATTCTCCAATTTAGCCAGTCTGGATAACACATAAGCTTCAAATTCCTTATGTGAGGTTTTGTTTCTGTTTAATTGCTCTAGTAGAGAACTGTAGTTGTTTTCTGTTGTTAAAACCGTACTGGCTAAAAGATCCTGGAAGTTTAACAGTTCCTTGGTCTGGAACTCAGCAACAGCAAGATCACAGCAGAGTCCTGCTATGTCTTCATACAGCAAGAGGCTAAATTCTGTGCATCTTTCACTGTGTCCCATTGTCTTTTCTGGTCATTGGCATATTCAATGTGATTCAGACAGCACTGATGGTCCTCCTGTTCATTGTGAACAGTATGCTGGCTACATCTAGTGGTCTTCATCTTGTTGACCATTTCTGCAATTTTGTTGATGTAATTGACTACCTCAGAGTGACAGGCGTCCTGCTTGGTTCAGTAGTCTCTAATTGAATGGTGCAAGTCCTCCTGATGGGTAACAAGATTTATGTGATCTTGTCTGCTAGGCAACGTCTGCACGTGGCGGCTTAAGGTTACACAATGGTTGGTTACATCTGCAACCCATTCTGCACTTAGGCCTCAATCATCCAGGACACTGCCCACAAGCTGGTCAACCCGGTTGTTTAATTGGTTGACTATCTTGTCTACCCTACTATGGGCAAAGGCAGTGGAGTCACATAGATCTGTCATAACAGTCTGTACAGCCATGAAGCTGATGTTCAGTCAACTGACCAAATTAAAGTTGGCTGACTGCAGCTCAAAGCAAAAGCGGTTGAGCTCGTTCAACTTCAGCTCCTGCCTGGCAACCAGTTGTTGGAGATGTTTGATTGCTGGGCGCACAAAATATGCAAGCACCTCTTGGACTCTGCTCTGATCCAGTTGGAGGAGCTGTCCCAGCTGGGTGCAAGTGATATCCTGGTATATGTAGAAGTTGTTACTCAGGTTGTTGGTAAGCCCATCAATATGGAACAAATTAAACTTGGTGTTGCCTTGGGGATCATTGAGGTTATGTATATCATGTTGCAAAGTTTGCAAGACAGTGTGTACCTCTTCTATGCTTTATTGTTGTTGGCCCATAGCAACAGCAGTCCCTATAATGTCTAGCTGGATTATATCCAGCAGAAGCCTGGGTGCTTTATATGGAGTCAGTTCTAAGCAGAAGGATTTATCCTGCTCTGTGTTGCTGGTCTCCATGTATCACCTGTACTTATCAACAAAGCCGGGGGTCAACAGGGGCAAGGCAGCGCCTTGACTTGACTTGACACCAATAGAAGCTTGTTTTTGTTGTAACCATTGTCAAGATTTTGTGTTCTTGAAGAAAAAAAGTTGTTGTTTTTATTAAGGGTATTATTCATTTTGGGATTGGGATATCTGTATGGGGACATATGTGCTTCCAATTGGTGTGTGTAAGTGCAGCAACTGACAGGGTTCCAAAGCTACTGAAGCCAAGTAAAGGAAGAGTCCTGTGGCCCTTGGGATGCAACACCAGCTGTGGTGGTTTGGCAGGATTCTGAAAGTATCAATGATACACTCTTATTGTACTTGACACTACTACTATTTGGTTTAGTAAAAAATTTGATGGTTCTAAATTGTCTGCCTTCCAAGTGATCTTGGAAGGGCTTTTTATAGCGTAAAGGTAGCAGCCATACTAGTGTCTAGCTGCATAAAACTCTTACTAGATAGCCTATCATCCCCAAGCTACTAGTTTCACCCCCAGAGTTAGATTCCAAATCTGAATAAAGTTTTGGAATGAGGTAATATACTAGGCTGCTAATTTCTTCCCCCTAAGCCTGGATATCCCTTGACTTAGTTGCAGTCAACTAAGTTGACACCCATAGGCCCAGGTCCCGTCTTGTGCTTGGTTTAATATACAAAACTTGCACAGGCAGTCTTCTGTCTCATTTCTTAGTAAAACAAGATGTTTGTATTTTCCTGTCTTTATTCTGTAGAGCAGTTCTGTGTCTATTTTGGGATCCAGGATTCCTGGCATCTAATTATAGAAGCTTCTGGATTGTCCCATGACCTGAGACCCAAATGTCTCAGGTGTCTTCTGGATTGTAAACTATAAAAGTCTTGATGTAGTTTCTCCATATTCTGGAATAGATTTTATGACCTGGCTGTGGCCTTTCTATTGTTAGCCAATAGCTTTAGTGATGGAAATATGGTCAGTCAACCCTGATAGATCAGGATTTCCTGGAAGTCCTGTTGCTGTTTCTATTATACAGCAAAACTCCCAGTACTTTCCAGGAGAAGCCTAACTCAACCATGGTATTGTAGACAAGGGTTTTGAAGACAGAAAGACCAAACTCTGTGACAAGCATTGATTGGACAGTAAGTGTGTCCAGGTGGCAATCCTTGGTCAGCCACTGCCTGATTGCCTCAAGATTAGTGGGCTGAAGTAGACTGGGCTGCTGCTTAGCCTTGATGGATTTTGAAATTTGACCAGTGTTGCCATATTTGGTGTTGAGGTTGCCAATATATCTGGCTGTTTTTCAAATTGGGATGCAATATCCTGAGCTGCCATTCCCCCGTTCAAGCAGTTGAGAATAGCTTCACACTCACTATCAGTCAACCAATGCCGGCCCTTGTCAGGTACCGCAGCATCCTGGCTGGCAGGCTCAATACAGGGAATGAGGACCTTTGTGTAGAAGATGGTATCACTCTTGCTTGGGGTAGCGCCACCAATGGTGGAATAGATCACAGGCACAGATGGCTCCTCAGTTATGGCCAATAGCGCATAGGACATGATGAAAATGTGGGGCATGCAATGACAACTCTTGGATCCAGCATGTGGGGCCAGGTGACAACTGGGTACATGGTGGAGGTGTAAGTAACCTCAGTGTTCCCGGGGACCCTGGTATAAGAGACTTTGATAACAGGCCTTGAGAGCAGCTTCTGTCTAGGATTTAGGCTGTGTGATCTGGCTTGGGATGTGGGAGGTGATTGACTTGCGCTGACACCTTGGGAGGCCTGTGTGTTGGCATTACTCCCCTGAATTTGTGTTTTGGGTCTGTTCTTGGACCCTCTGGGATGCCTTTGTGGACAGGTTTCCCCACAGGCTGGTGCAGGAGCCTTTTGAAAATAGTATTGTCTGTCCATAAAAATAAAATAAAAATATATTTTAGATTTAATATGTATTTATTTAGATTTTAGGTTTAGTTGTGGGTAGTTGTTTTCTCTTGATTTAGCCTTCAATAGTAACAGAATTTCTATATTTTTGATTTAAAGTGTATATTATTGTGTCCTTTCTGGGTTTGGATATCTTTAAAGATTAATCACTTTTTATGTCTAAATATGGTTATTGAGATCAAGTTTTAGTGTGATTATAGTTGTGGTTGAGCTTCTTGATTTGGTTTGGGGTTTCCTAGTGTACTTACTGTAGATTAAATTTGGATTCCAGTTCCTGCAATTAAAAATGATTTGAAATTTGGTTCATGGATTTGACAATCCCACAATTTAAAAAAACATAGTAAAGTTAATGAAAATAGTTGATTACATTTTATACACTTAAAATCTGATTCCAGTTAATTCATTTTGTCCATTGGAAGTATGCAGTTTGACTTGAACTTTGCAAAGTGTCTATGAGTTCCCAAATTTTTAAAAATTCAAATAAAAATACAAAGAATTCAATTTAATTAAAAAGGTCATTCTGCAAAAGTGATTCAAAATTTGGACCAAGGATATGATAATCCTGCATTTTGGTCATTAATTATTGTATTAAGCCAAGGCGCCAGCTTAAGCATTATAAAGCCTTTTGACTTCTTTGTATTATTTAAGTCATAAATTATGTTTTTTAAACATTAATAAAATGCTTAGTTTAATGAAATTTTTCTAAAGGAGTAAAATATACAAAAAAAGAAAAAATCTTATTTTTAATAACTTTATTTTTGCTGAACCCATTTTTTCTATTTTAATAGGCCAAGAATCAAATATATGAGCTGCATGGGAGAGTAATAGCAGCCCCAAAGCTATAATTACTATTACCCTATTGTTGGCTCATATAATTGATTTCTCTTTATTTTTAGAAAAAGAGGTTGTTGTATTTAAAAGACTACTTACCCTATGTAAAATACAGTAGTTTTAAAAACTATGGCAACAAGCAAAATACTTCAGATTTAAACAAAATGCAACTCTCAGGTTAAAATATACACTCTGTTAACAGGGTTTATTGGTGTTAATGGGCAAAATGGGTCAACACAGCAACAAAGGGCTCACACGCAAAGCAAAATCATTCAAAATACAATCTGAAATACATTGATTCACAAACAAAATGGTGTGAGTTGACTTTTGGTGTACATATGTTTACTATGTGAATTAGTAACAAAATACACCCAAGCGTGGTGTGTCAAAACTCAATCCAAAAACAAAACACAATAGCAACTCACTATGTAAACAAAATCACTCAATCAGTTTGTGCCATATGTAGTAATCAATAATGATACCAAGGTATCTAAAATAAGACACAAGATCTGAAATAAATTTTTAAAAAAAATTGTGTTGGGTGCTTAATTTGGCGTAAAATATGAGAAATGGGAGGAAATTATTTTGGGTATTCTAAAATTGGTGTTGTAAAACCAAAAACAAATAATTAAGAAATAAAAAATATATAATTGAGATATTGGGTGGGAAAATATTAATTGAATATCCATAAACAGATAAAAGCAAAAATTAAAAATAGGGAGTAACTTAATTAAATTTTATTTAATTTTTATTAAATTCTCAAAATGGAAGGAACACAGCAACAGACTACCATTGCACCTGTTGTGCACTGCAGTTGTGATTGCCCCTGTGGGTCAAACAATAGACTTAGTGCAACACAAGTGCCTACTCAGGAGAAAGGCGGGAGAGGAGAGTTCCATAGTGACGCTGCACTGACATAGCTGGTTCAAGGAGCACAAGCTGCTAGGGTGCAGAGCATAAATCCTTGGGTCCCAAAGCTGACCCAGAAGCCCACCAAGGTTACCTTCACCAAGAAAGTTAGAGAGAAGGAGGTAAAACTAACTTTGTATGTGTTTGATGTTGTGTACCGGCAAGAGTTGGTCCCATCAGCCATGCTGGAGAAGGTGAAGCCTGTACTTGATATCAGCTACAAGCCCTATGTCAGTGATGGCAATCAGGAGGAGGACAAGGAGCCCAAGTTCTACCAAACCAATGAGGGACAGTTAGTACTAAAGAAAGTTGCTGTGTTTTACACCAAGGTGCCCATGCCCTGTGCTGTGCCCAACACCAATGAGCCAATCCCCACCGCTAAAAAGCCCGCTCACAAGCACATTCCTGACATTAAGTGCATCATCCTTCTCTGGCTCATGCGGGAATCTGGTGATTACAAGGCGGCTGCAGCTCTTGTTTTGGTGGATCCCAAGTACGCCTCAAAGACCTTCAACAAGCTCATTGATACTGGTAAAGTCCTTGCCATGGAGAAATCCTTGTGTGCTTCTTCCATGCTCATCAAGGAGCACAAATGGGCAATCCACCAGTGGATAAACCGAGATTGCCATCTCAAACTGGCAAATATACAGGCCATGGTCAAGTCTGCTTTTGGGATTGAGGCCTCAATTTCCTTCTATTATCATCTGGTGAAGGGAATGTGATTTTCCAGGAAAAAGCTCAGGGTATTACCCTACAACTGGAACAACCCAGCCAATATTGAGACCTGGAAAAATTACACTGAGGCGTACACTGCTTCAAAGCCAAGGGGATGGTAAAATTCTATTATATTGACAAATCAGCATTTGCCTTGTTGATGCGCAATGAGTATGGGTATGTCCCCAAAGGCTCTAATGACAGGATGGCTTGGCGTGCTGGACCCTGCCACAGCATACTCAATGGTGGCTCTCCTTGGTCCAAAGGGGGTTGAGCTTTATCAAATGATATTGGGTTCTCACAACAGCCGTACCTTCTTTTCATTCCTCCAATGGGTCCAGGAGCACCTGAAGTGCACAAGCCCAGGCTTCACCAACGTAATTGTATTGGACAATGTTGGTCTCCACAAGGTGGCTGACATTCTTGAGGAATTCCCAATGATTGACACAAGCAGTGCAGTGGGCCCACAGCAATTGGCCATGGCAAATTTACACCTTCTCTTCCTTCCAGCTTATTTGCCCTTCCTAAATCCCATTGAGGAAGTCTTTGGGTGGCTCAAGCAAGTCATCAAGCAAGGAACCCTAACTGGGACCAAGGTCCTTTTTAATTTGCTGCAGGCCGGGATCCACACCTTCCCAGCTGGGACTGTGGCCAAATTCTATGGCCACGCTGATTAGTTCATCCCCGCATGCCTAGCCAAACAGCCAATTAATTAAAGGCTTAGTGTGTCCAACTTTTTTATATTTTCTAATTTACTATTCAAGATTTATTGACTATCATTTTATATTTAGATGGTTCTACGCCTGCAATAACATTCAGAAGATCTATCAATAGATGTAAGTAATTTATTTATTTTATTATATATTATTTAATATGTCATCTGAGGTTATCCCAAATACTTGATACTAGATTACGCAAATATATTTATATCACTTTTGTCAAATAAATATAAAAAAGTCTTATAAAAATTAAACGTAAATTGTAAAGTTGAAATTTATTTTATTACTGTATTATTTTATATTTTTTTATGAAACCCATTTCTGCAATGTATTTTGCAAATCTTGTTTGCTAAAATATTATTTGCAAAATTATTTATAATATGAATATAGTGAGTATAAATTTATTATTGGTATAGAGATAAAATTAAGTGCGCCTATAATGGGTTTAGTGGTATGTACCCACCCTGCAATGGAGGTGGCGCACAACCTCCACCATACACCCTGGACAGTGGATACACCAGTATTGAAGTATTTGTGCCTGCTGGTAAAAGGAAGGATGATGAGGTGGAAATGGAGAAGCAGCTTTTCTGGTAGGGCTGCAAACCCAAAGATGCCAGCCAGGACCAGGGCGTCCTGTGTGACGTGATCCACCAAGTCATACCCAGGGGGACCTTCTTCCCGTCCAGTAAGAGCCTGGCCTTGTCAACCCCAAGAAGGACCTTGTCTAGGTCCTATACAGAGGCGCCCATCCCAAAGTAGAATAGGAACCCAAGATAAACAATCAGATGAAGCCTTTGCCCAGCAAAGGCTTCTGTGAACTTGCACAATTTGTTGTATACAGCGCTAATCTTCTTGTGCTTGGTTTTTGGCAAAGATCAGCTCCAAAGCTTCAGGGAACCCGTCTTGTTGGCACTCCAGGCCAGCCCAAAGTCTGCCAGGAGGATTTTTGTCTTCTTTACAGCTATTGCGTCTACAACAGCCAATTATGACACCGCGCACCCAAAGTTCTCCAACAGGTAAGAGATGGTATGCTTCACTGGGAAGCAGAAGCAAGCAGCCACATGAGCCTGGCCCACCTCAGGTATATTCTTGAATGGGAGTGTTGCCAGGACGTCCTAAACAAGCTCAATGGAGTTTACACAGTAAACTCCACTGAGGTTAACTGGGTCCAGGCAGACTAGTTGGGCATCCTTGTAGGCAGTAACTGCCCACTCAGATGCCCCCTCACCATGAAAAAGCCCAGACAATGCCTCCCTGGACATTGGGAATGTACCATGGATCCTGTCTTCAAGCTCCTGCAAGACAGGGGGGACAGGAAAAGTTGCCTTGTCACATGATTAGTATAATTGGCATAGAAGATGAAGGACAAAATGGGACCAGGACCCGGCAGACTTCACTATCAACATCTTCCAAAAAAAGTAAGTTTTAAGAATTTTTATTAAATATAATTTCTTAGGTTACCTTTTTGGGTTTCTTCCTTGCCGGCGGCTTCAGCTGGATTTGCCATTCTTGGCGCAATCAATTGCGCAGGCAATTCAGTATCCTCTGCCCTGGCACGCTTGGTGGGTTTGAGGTGGGCATACATCTGGGTCATCAACCCAGACAGACGGAGCAGAAAGATTGTATACCTTGAACTGGAGGCCCTCAACCACAGTTTTTTTGAATATTTAGTAAGCGCTCAATTGTCTTCTTTGGGGTGTCTAGCATTTTTGACATTAGTGCCTTTGCAGACACCTTGTCAATTTTGTCCCCAGTGAGGACAGTGTACTTCACTTTGGCTTTGACCTTGCAGTCTATGTCCTTTATTTTGGCAATTGCCAAGTTGAGGTCCTTCAGAAGCTTTTCCAATTCTCTTATTGATTTTTTACTAACCTTTCCATGTTTTTATAGCTTTTGCCCCAATAAATTCTGTATTATTTTGATACTGTTGCCTCTTTGTTTATTCCTTTTTATTTTCCCATTTACTACATTATCCCATCTTTTTACCCATTATGTATATGTTTTATGCTCATCTCAATATGTGTAGTTTGCTTTGTGTTGGCACTGTTTCCTTGATTACCATTTTTTGGCGCTTGACATAGCCCCTTGTGAAAATATTAACAACAGCAATTTGGTGATCAGCTAAATTTGAATTATAAAATTATAGTGTTAACTGTTTTAGATAAAGTTGTTACTGATCCAAATTCAAAACCTTAATTATAAACTTTAAGCCAATCAGGAGCCAAGTGATAAAGTGATTGGTGTGACAGAAAGGGGCATTCAATAACTTGTTAATGCATGTGCGCTAATTAATATGAATGGCTGGATGTTTTGCCATTGTATGCCTTTGCTGCTGTGGCAAGTTGTTGATGGACTAGTGCTAACCCAGCAGCTGATTGGGCACTAGTCCATCAACAACTTGCCACAGCAGCAAAGGCGTACAATGGCAACACATCCAGCCAATCATATTAATTAGCGCACATTCATCAAAAAATTATTGAATGTCCCTTTATGTCACATCAATCACTTTATCACTTGGCTCCTGATTAGCTTAAAGTCTATCATTAAGGTTTTGGATTTGGATCAGTAACAACTTTATCTAAATACAATTAACCTACAATTTTCTAATTTAAATTCAGTTGATCACCAAATTGTTGTTAATATTTTCACAAGGGGATGTGTTTAAGTGCTAAAAATAACTGTGTTCAGGATCTAGATACACAACATATTAAATATATGATTTTATAGAAATAAGCTGAACATTAAGATTATAGCCAACTATAAACAAAGAGAACACAAATAATTGAAATTCAAAATAAAGATAATAAAATAGAATTTTTTTGGAACCAGGAGGTTTATTGAGGCAGGGAAGAGTGATGCCTAGTAGGAAGAATGGCGCAGGAAGGAAGAAGTAGAGGCAGCGCTGGCCTGGGAGTCTGGGATTGGATGGGTTGGGTTTGCGGGTGGGGGGTGTTGGTGGCAGGGGTGGAGGCAGGAGGATTGCACGTGATGGCTGCCATATACCGCACATTGTACTCCTCATCAGTCATTGGCTGGATGGCTGGTAGGTGGCGGCGGCACGGGGTGGGAGGTGCTTATCTTTACGTGATTGGTTGCCCATGTTCACATGGAAAACCATTTGTGCAAACAAGTCAGCCACCATTTGGTGACCAAAGAGAAAATTATGATCAAGGACCCCAAGATAGAGGTTGTTGAAAGCCTGAGGGCGGCGCTCCTGGAGTGTATCTCTAATATTAAAGAACACAACATCTGCCAGATGGACGTTGGTATGACCAGCTGGGTACACAGAGGCCTGGTGCCCGCGTTCCTGGATGACCATGAGGGCGGTGGAGCTTCCCTCCATCTGGTGGCTCAAGAAAACCTGGTATTTGGAATTCAAGCCATCCTAGGAGTCAAGCAATCCACTGAGGATGTGGCTGTATGAGTACCCATCAATGAAATCAGGGTTTGTCTGATAGTAAACAAAACCCTTGGCTGAAACAGCCAGAAATGCACCAATGAATGTCCTCTTCTTGACCTTCTTCCTTCCATTCTTGGTGGTAGCTTTTCCTTGCTCACCAAAATTGTCAAATGCAATTGATAACTTGTAGTACAAGACAAACATGATATCATCTGTTAGACTTGTCAAGCATCTGACCAGGGTTGATTTGATTGCAGTGTCATGTGGGGAATCCACAGCGCTTTCCCATTGGTTGCCGGCAAAATTTGTAAGAACCTTAATTGAAGCCACCTTTCTGTGCATCCTGAGCTGCACCATGCGCTCAGACACCCAAATGCCATGATGCGCAAGTTGCTTCCAACCTGGGTCAAGGGAAGCTTGGGGTCCCGCTGGAGGAGGTCAAGCATTATTGGTTATGCCTCATTGATCTGGGACTCTGTGGCTTTCTTTGGCTTCTTGGCTGTCCCAATCAGATTTCCCTTATTCATCAGGTTGTTGAATTCCCGCATGACAGTAGCCCGGATGAATTGTAATTGGCTGGCTATCTGATCCCAGGACAGACCCTGCAGGTTGAGTGCCACAATTTCCTGAAGAATTTGGGCAGTGATTATTCTGCGCTTGGGGCGCTGGGCGGCAGGAGCTGAAGCCTGATTGGCTGAGGGGGGGCAGGTTGGGCGGTGGTGTGAAGTTGTTCTTAATCAAGGTTGCCATCCTGATTGGTTGGTTGACAGGCAGCTTGTGCAGGGGTGGGAGTGGGAGCAAGGGCAGAGCTAGATGCTAAGTGACTCTCAAACAAGTCAAAGCCATATGGGTTGGGGGACAGTAACAGGTCAGCTTCCTTGTTACCTGCCTCAAAGGCTTGAGTGTAAACGGGTGCCTCCACGTTCTGAGCCTTGCCTCCATTGAAGCTGGTCTGGCTGCTGCTGGCTTGGCTGCTTGTGCCGTTGAAGATGTTGCTAGTAAAAACCATATTGTAAAAACACCTAGGATAAAATCACTAAAAGTAGAAATTTTAAAATTTAATAATTTATTTTTATTTTAATCTCAAGTCCATATTTGGCAGGTTCTCAAAACCTTTTCATACAAATCTGGAGCATTGAAATGGATAAAATGCCTATGTTCCTAAATTGGATAGCTTTTGATTGGCTGTTATACTGTTATTTTTCTATTTTAGGCTGTTCATACTACACATCTTGTGTGAGTTCATTTTGTTTTGTGCTTGTGGAATCTTGCTTCTATATTGCTCAAATTTTGTTTCATTTTGGTCCTTCTGTTGGTGCCAAATATGAATCCTGCTTGGATTATAATATACTCTGGAATAGCATCCATCCATTTCACTTGTTGGGTCAGTTCATTTTGTTTGTGGTTTGAACTACACCGCTTATGTTTGCTTTAATTTTGTATAATGGGTTAGTGAAATTTCATTTTTGGTTTGACAGTTCATTTATTAACCAAAAATATTTAAATTAATTGAATCCTGAATCTCACACAACTTGGATTTTGTTAAATCTGAAATCAGTTTTTTTAAATCTGAAGTATTTTTTCTTGTTGCCATAGCTTTTAAAACTACTGTATTAGTTTTGAAATGCCCCCAACTTCATGAACATACCCTAATAATCCTTTAGTAGTATCAGCTCTCTTTGTTTAACTATCATTTGTGCACAACTTTGCACAATATTTTATTTTGTAGTACTCCTTGACATACTCAAATGTCAAAGGTAAAACATACAGCCCACCATCTTTTATTAAATATGAAAGGTTAATATAAAAAGCTTTGACTTCAAGCCAGCTTTTTTAGGCCTAGTTTTTCTATCATAAATGTAAAAAAAAATTGGGAAAAATTTGGATTATTTAATCAAGTGACTCATATAAACCCTTTCTTCCTCTCTCAAAAGCCATTTTGAGATCATTTTTATTTTTATATATATCTCATTTTTCTTTTGTTTAAATATTTTAGATAAAACACCAAAATGACCATCAACAATACTTTTGCC
The DNA here is from genome assembly GCA_014839935.2 of Entomophthora muscae. NCBI lineage: Eukaryota > Fungi > Entomophthoromycota > Entomophthoromycetes > Entomophthorales > Entomophthoraceae > Entomophthora > Entomophthora muscae. The sequence continues at coordinate 248,929 of QTSX02002919.1, read as the reverse complement.
ATGACACTCTAAAAATCTATTAAACTTAATTGTTCCTTTTATAATTCTAGGTACCTCTTTAAAAATATAATATAAGAATTCATAAGATCTGAAATGATTATCATTATCAGTCCAAACTTTTATATTTTTAATATTCTTAAATTTATTTTTTTAAGCAGACTTATCAAACACTGACCTGAAAACAAAGAGTCATGAGATAAAATTTCAGATAAAAAGTCATGATACTCATATTTAATTTTCTCATTTTCTCTAAAAGCAATTGCAAATCCTAATAAAGAAATAGGTGTTTTCTCATAAAAACAATTTTTGTCTCTATAGGACCCCCGCCTATTTTAAAGTTTTCTTTAAAGTCTATTACTATAACACATGAATCATCATCAAGATTATTTATATCACTTATATATTCTTTATTTTGATGCTTATAAAACTTTTCATATGGGTCAAAAGATTCTAAATTTTCTTTGATAAATTTTGGCAATGATAACTTTTTTATACTCAAATCCTTTTTCTTCATTTATAATGATTTTTTAAGTTGCAAATGTTACACATATCAGTTTGGTTTTTTGCTTTTGATTATATTATTAGGAATAAGCTTATGTTATGTGGAAAGTGAAATAGAAATGTTATTTTTTATTTTCATATCTTCATAAATTTCTTTTTTTGTTTTCAATAATAAGTATTTTATTTTAGTTGAGTATTCACTCAATTTTTTTGTAATGCTTCATAAATTAATCCAGGTGATATCTTTAGTGAATTGGCTGGTTGGAAATGAATTTTTTAATATATTTTTTTAAAATATTTTTTATGTTTTCTTTTTTCACTGAATCATTTTTCCCTTTTTTATTTTTTGAATTTAATGATACTTTTTTAGAATTTTTTATTTTTTAGCATATGAATACTCATTTTTTGTCATTTCAAACCCACAATTCAAAAGCTCTTTCAAACTGCAGCTTGATGTAACCATTGCTCTTAGGGAAGTAATTTGCTTGGCAGGAAATTCTGGCATCAATTCCTTTAGGTTGTTAAGGAAATCATCTGTCTTGGAATTTTGTATGACAGTTAAGAAGGTACTTTTTCCAAACTCTGTTTTTAATAAGAAGTGCTCAACAAAGCTGTTAAGATCATTGCCAGCAGTAAAAAGGTATGCTTGTTTAAGCACAGAGATTCTTTCTCTCTTGGTAGAAGCCCCCAGTGAGAAGAAGGGTGACATCTGAGGTGCAAACTTGATAGGTTCCATAATGATAGTGGTTGGGTTTCTTGGCTTGGTTCAGGCAGTTCTTGCTTGGAAATAGATGTGCAATTATCAGAGAGGAGTAAAGGTATGGATTGTAAAGCAAATTTCTGTAAAGTTGAGCTGTTTAAATACAATGTTAGCTCAGCTTTTGCACTAAAGGCATAAATCCCCAACTGACCCCCAATGGATCTCCTTAATTTATCAATATCACCCCTGAAGTCTGATATCATTTTTTATTTAACCCTTTTTATATTCTGGTTAACTGTCAATATCTCAGTGGATAGTGCTTCAATCTTACTCAAACTAGTATCATTAGAAAGCCCTTAATTTCAGCTTTTGGAAGTGTGCTGCAACTTTATATTTCAATACCAATTTATTATCTTGAAGTGGCTTTAAATATAAGCTTATAAATTATTATTTGAAATAAGATATGCTAATTAACTCTTAAAGTATGATATTTTAATCAGTAAACTACATTTAAAGTACAAATTATTATTTAGCTTACTTTTAGTAAACAACTCAAAAACCTTTTATTTTAAAGAAGCTTAAGTCTATTATAACTTTCAACAGTTTTCAAAAATGAACTTTATATATCTTAAATCTATTAAAATAAATTGTTATTTTTAATCACATATACTTATACACTTATATAGTTAAATATATATCTTATTATCATTGATACAATGACTAGCATTATTTTTATCATTTAGTTTAGGTAAACTTTATCTCTCAAAAGTTTAATTGATTAAACCAAGATTTTGCACATCTTTTTTATGTTTGAACTTAAATTTATATATTATCTCTAGCATACAGCAAAAAATATGATTTTCATACAGTAATTTTAAAAGCTATGGCAACAACCAAAAATACTTTGGATTTAAACAAAATGATTTCAGATTTAAACAAAATCTAACTCTCAGGTTAAAATATACACTCTGTTAATGGGGTTTATTGGTGTTAATGGGCAAAATGAGTCAACACAGCAAAAAAAGGCTCACACGCAAAGAAAAACCATCCAAAATACAATCCAAATACATTGATTCACAAACAAAATGATGTGAGTTGATTTTTGGTGTACATATGTTTACTATGTGAATCAATGACAAAATACACCCAAGCGTGGTGTGTCAAAACTCAATCCAAAAACAAAACACAATAGCAACTCACAATGTAAACAAAATCACTCAATCAGTTTGTGCAATGGATTGTAATCATGAATGATACCAAGGTATCTAATAAAGACACAAGATCTGAAACATAAATTTTAAAAATATTGTGTTGGGTGCTTAATTTGGTGGAAAATATGGGAAAATGGGTGGAAATTATTTTGGGTATTCTAAAATGGGTGTTGTAAAACCAAAAACAACTAATTAAGAAATAAAAAATCTATAATTGGGATATTGGGTGGGAAAAAATATTAATTGAATATCCATATTCAGATAAAAGCAAAAATTAAAATTAGGGAGTAACTTAATTGAAATTTATTTAATATTTTATTAAATTTTAAAATGGAAGGAACACAACAACAGAGTACCAATACACCCATTATGCGCCGCGGTTGCAGTTGCCCCCGCGGGTCAAAGAATAGAGTTAGTGCAACCCATTTGCCTACTCAAGGAGGAGACAGGAGAGGAGAGTTCCATAGTGATGCTGCACTGACACAGCCAGCTCAAGGAGCACAAGCTGCTAGGGTGCAGAGCATAAACCCTTGGGTCCCAAAGCTGACCCAGAAGCCCATCAAGGTCACCACTACAAAGAAAGTTAGAAACAAGGAGGTAGAACTTACTTTGTATGTGTTTGACGTTGTGTACCGGCAAGAGTTGGGCCCGTATGCCATGCTGGAAAAGGTGAAGCCTGTATTTGATATTAGCTACAAGCCCTATGTCAGTGATGGCAATCAGGAGGATGACAAGGAGCCCTAGTTTTATCAACCCAATGAGGGACAGCTGGTATTAAAAAAGGTTGCAGCCTTCTATACCAAGGTATCTATGCCATGTGTTGTGCCCAATGCCAACAAGTCAATCCCCACCACTAAAAGTCCCGCTCAGAAGCGCATCCCCGACATCAAAAACATCATCCTGCTTAAGCTAATGCGGGAATTGGGTGATTACAAGGCGGCTGCAGCCCTTGTTAGAGCTTATCCCAAGTACGCCAGCAAGACCTTCCAAAAATTCATCAATACTGGTTGTGTCCTTGCCGCAGAGAAATCCTTGTGCGTTTCTACCATACTCACCAAGGAGCACAAATGAGCAATCCGCCAGCGGATCACCTGGGACTGCCATCTTGAACTGGCAAATATACAGGCCATAGTCAAATCCACTTTTGGGATTGAGGCCTCAATTTCCTTTTACTACCATCTGGTGAAGGGAATGTGATTTTCTTGGAAAAACCTCCGGGTATCCCCCTACAACAGAAACAGCCCAGCCAATGTCAAGACCTGGAAAAAATACGCAGAGGAGAACACTGCCCTCAAAGCCAAGGAGACAGTGAAATTCTATCATATTGACAAATCAGCATTTGCTTTGTCAATGTGCAATGAGTATGGGTATGTCCCCAAAGGCTCCAATGACAGGATAACTTGGCCTGCTGTAGTCCGCGCCACAGCATACTCAATGGTGGCTCTCCTCAGTCCAAAGGGGGTTGAGCTTTATCAAATGATATTGGGTTCTCACAACAGCCGTACCTTCTTGTCATTCCTTCAATTGGTCCAGGAGCACCTGAGGCGCACAAGCCCTGGCTTCACCAACGTAATTGTATTGGACAACGTTGGTCTCCACAAGGTGGCTGACATTCTTGAGGAATTCCCAATGATTGACACAAGCATTGCAGTGGGCCCCCAGCAATTGGCCACGGCAAATTTACGCCTTCTCTTCCTCCCAGCTTATTTGCCCTTCCTAAATCCCATTGAGGAAGTCTTTGGATGGCTCAAGTGAGTTGTCAAGCAAGGAACCCCAACTGGGACCAAGGACCTCTTTATATTGCTGCAGGCTGGGATCCACACCCTCCCAGCTGAGACTGTGGCCAAATTCTATGGCCACACTGATTTGTTCATCCCTGCATTCCTAGTCAAACAGCAAATCAATTAAAGGCTTAGTATTTCCAACTTTTTTTATATTCTCTAATTAACTATTCAAGATTTATTGATTATCATTTTATATTTAGATGGTTCCACGTCTGCAATCACATTCAGAAGATCCATCAATAGATGTAAGTAATTTATTTATTTTATTATATATTATTTTATTTTGCCATCTGAGGTAATCCCAAATGCTTGATACTGGATTACGCAAATATATTTATATCACTTTTGTCAAATAAGTATAAAATAGTCTTATAAAAATTAAATGTAAAATGTACAGGTTGTAATTTATTTTATTACTGTATTATTTTATGCCTTTATGAAGCCTGTTTCCGCAATATATTTTGCAAAACTGGTTTGCTGAAATAAGAATTAGAAAATTTTACTATAATAAAAATAAGAATTGTTATGATTTTTATTAGAAGAGAGAATTTATTGCAAACGCCTGTAGTGGGTTCTTTGGTATGTACCCACCCCACAATGAAGGTGGCACACAACCTCCACCGCCACACCGTGGATAGTGGATATGCATTTATTAAAAAACTCCCTCCTGCTGGTGAAGGGGAGTAGGGTAAGGTGCAAACTGAGGAGCAGCTTTTTGGGCAGGGCTGCAAACCTGTAAATCCCTGCCAGGACCAGGGCTTCTTGGATTACATGGTCCATCAAGTCATATCCAGGGGGACCTTCTTCCCGTCAAGTACAAGCTGGGCTTTGTCAATTCCCAGAAATACCCTGTCTAGATCCTCTACGCTGGCGCTCATCCCAAAGAAGAAATGATAGCCCAGGTAAACCACCAAGTGAAGCCTTTTCCCAGCAAAGGCTTCTGTGAACTCACACAATTTATTATAGACTGCACTGATCTTTCATTATGCCTGGTCTTTGCAAAGGTAAGATCCATTGCCATGGGGAGCCCTATCTCATCTGCACTCCAGGCTAGCCCAAAGTCTGTAAGGAGGATCTTAGTTTTCTTGACAGCTGTTGCATCTTCAACAGCCATTTTGCCCACCACGCGCCCAAAGTTGTCCAGAATGTAAGATAGGGTATGCTCCAACCAGAAGCAGAAGCAAGCAGCCGCATTAGCCTGGCCTATCTCCGGTATATTCTTGAATGGGAGCGTTGCCAGGACAATCCAAACAAGCTCAATGGAGTTTACACAGTAAAATCCACTGAGGCTAACCAGGCCCAGGCAGACCAGTTGGGCATCCTTGTAGGAAGTAACTGCCCACTCAGATGCCCCCTCACCATGCAAAAGCCCAGCCAATGCCACCCTGGACATAGGAAAGGACCTGTGGATGCAGTCCTCCAGCTTCTACACATCAGGGGGGGACAGATACGATTTCTTGGCCACATGAGTGGCATAATTTGCATAAAAGGTGGCCAGGACAAAGGGGACCAGGACTTGGCAGAGTTTGCTGTCCACATTTTCTAAGAAAAAAGGTAAGTATTTTGAAAATTTATTAGTTATGTTTTTTAGGCTACCTTTTTGTGTTTCTTCCTTACCCCCAGCCTTGGCTGGCTTGGCCATTCTTGGCGCAATCATTTGCGCTGGCAATTCAGTATCCTCTGCCCTGGCACGCCTGCCAGGTTTGAGATGCTCATACATCTCCGGGTTGTCAACCCAAACAGACAACGCAGAATGAACTTGCACCTTGAACTGGAGGCCCTTGACCACCATCTTCTGGATGTTGAGAAGACACTAGATGGTCTTCTCTGAGGTGTCTGGCATCTTTTCCATTAGTGTCTTTGCAGACACCTTGTTTATTTTGTCCCCAGTGAGGACAGCAGACTTAACTTTGGCTTTGACCTTGCAGTCAATGTCCTTTATTTTGGCAATTGCCAAATTGAGGTCTTTTAGTAGTTTTTTGAGTTCTCTCAATTGATTTTTTACTAACCTTTCCATATGTTTTATAGCTTTTGCCCCAATAAATTCTGTATTATTTTGATACTGTTGCCTCTTTGTTTATTCCTTTTTGTTTTCCCATCTACTACATTATTCCATTTTTTTACCCATTGTTTATATGTTTTACGCTCATCTCAATATGTGTTGTTTGCTTTAGGTTGGCATTGTTTCCTTGATTACCATATTATTTTTGGTGCTTGACATAGCCCCTTGTGAAAATATTAACAACAATTTGGTGATGCTAAATTTGAATTAGAAAATTATAGTGTTAACTGTTTTCAGATAAAGTTGTTACTGATCCAAATTCAAAACCTTAATGATAAACTTTAAGCCAATCAGGAGCCAAGTGATAAAGTGATTGTTGTGACATAAAGGGTCAGTCAATAATTCTTTGGTGCATGTGTGCTAATTAATATGATTGGCTGGATGTTTTGCCATTGTACGCCATTGCTGCTGTGGTAAGTTGTTGATGAACTAGTGCTAACCCAGTGCTGATTGGGCACTAGTCCATCAACAACTTGCTACAGCGGCAATGTCGTACAATGGCAAAACATCCAGCCAATTATATTAATTAGCGCACATGCACCAAAAAATTATTGACTGACCCTTTATGTCACAACAATCACTTTATCACTTGGCTCCTGATTGGCTTAAAGTTTATCATTAAGGTTTTGAATTTGGATCAGTAACAACTTTATCTGAAAACAGTTAACACTATAATTTTCTAATTCAAATTTAGCATCACCAAATTGTTGTTAATATTTTCACAAGGGGCTATGTCAAGCGCCAAAAAAATATAGTAATCAAGGAAACAATGCCAACACAAAGCAAACTACACATTGAGATGAGCATAAAACATATACACAATGGGTAAAAAATGGGATAAAGTAGTAAATGGGAAAACAAAAAGGAATAAAAAAAGAGGCAACAGTATCAAAATAATAAAGAATTTATTGGGGCAAAAGCTATAAAACATATGGAAAGGTTAGTAAAAAATCAATTGAGAGAACTCAAAAAACAACTCAAAGACCTCAACTTGGTGATTGCCAAAATCAAGGACATTGACCGCAAGGTCAAAGCCAAAGTGAAGTACGCTGTCATCACTGGGGACAAAATTGACAAGGTGTCCGCAAAGGCACTAATGTCAAAAATTCTAGACACCCCAAAGAAGACAATTGAGCGCTTACTAAATATTCAAAAAAACTGTGGTTGAGGGCCTCCAGTTCAAGGTATACAATCTTTCTGCTCCGTCTGTCTGGGTTGATGACCCAGATTTATGCCCACCTCAAACCCACCAAGCGTGCCAGGGCAGAGGATACTGAATTGCCTGCGCAATTGATTGCACCAAGAATGGCAAATCCAGCTGAAGCTTCCGGCAAGGAAGAAACCCAAAAAGGTAACCTAAGAAATTATATTTAATAAAAATTCTTAAAACTTACTTTTTTTGGAAGATGTTGATAGTGAAGTCTGCCGGGTCCTGGTCCCATTTTGTCCTTCATCTTCTATGCCAATTATACTAATCATGTGACAAGGCAACTTTTCCTGTCCCCCCTGTCTTGCAGGAGCTTGAAGACAGGATCCATGGTACATTCCCAATGTCCAGGGAGGCATTGTCTGGGCTTTTTCATGGTGAGGGGGCATCTGAGTGGGCAGTTACTGCCTACAAGGATGCCCAACTAGTCTGCCTGGACCCAGTCAACCTCAGTGGAGTTTACTGTGTAAACTTCATTGAGCTTGTTTGTATTGTCCTGGCAATGCTCCCATTCAAGAATATACCGGAGATGGGCCAGGCTCATACAGCTGCTTGCTTCTGCTTCCCAGTGGGGCATACCATCTCTTGCCTGTTGGAGAACTTTGGGTGCACGGTGTCAAAATTGGCTGTTGCAGACGCAACAGCCGTAAAGAAGATAAAAATCCTCCTGGTGGACTATGGGCTGGCCTGGAGTGCCAACAAGATGGGGGTCCCTGCAGCTATGGAGCTGACTTTTGCCAAAACCAAGCACAAGAAGAAGATTAGGGCTGTATATAACAAATTGTGCAAGTTCACAGAAGCTTTTGCTGGGTAAAGGCTTCATCTGGTTGTTTATCTGGGGTTCCTATTCTACTTTGGGATGGGCGTGTCTGTAGAGGACCTAGATGGGGTCCTTCTTGGGGTCAACCAGGCCAGGCTCTTACTAGATGGGAAGAAGGTCCCCCCTGGGTATGACTTGGTGGATCACGTCATACAGAACGCCCTGGTCCTGACTGGCATCTTCAAGTTTGCAGCCCTGCCAGAAAACCTTCTCCCACATTCCCACCTCATCATCCTTCCTTTTACCAGCAGGCATGAATACTTCAATACGGGTGTATCTATTGTCCATGGTGTGGCGGTGGAGGTTGTGCATCACCTCCATTGCGGGGTGGGTACATACTGCTGAACCCATTATAGGTGCACTTAATTTTATCTCTATACCAATAAATAAATTTATACTCACTATATTCATATTATAAATAATTTTGCAAATAATATTTTAGCAAACAAGATTTGCAAAATATATTGCAGAAATGGGTTTCATAAAAGTATAAAATAATACAGTAATAAAATAAATTTTAACTTTACAATTTACGTTTAATTTTTATAGGACTATTTTATATTTATTTGACAAAAGTGATATAAATATATTTGCGTAATCCAGTATCAAGCATTTGGGATTACCTCAGATGACATATTAAATAATATATAATAAAATAAATAAATTACTTACATCTATTGATGGATCCTCTGAATGTGATTGCAGGTGTGGAACCATCTAAATATAAAATGATAATCAATAAGTCTTGAATAGTTAATTATAGAATATAAAAAAAGTTGGAAATACTAAGCCTTTAATTGATTTGCTGTTTGGCTAGGAATGCGGGGATGAACAAATCAGTGTGGCCATAGAATTTGGCCACAGTCTCAGCTGGGAGGGTGTGGAACCTGGCCTACAGCAAATCAAACAGGTCCTTGGTCCCTGTTGGGGTTCCTTGCTTGACAACTCACTTGAGCCATCCAAAGACTTCCTCAATGGGATTTAGGAAGGGCAAATAAGCTGGGAGGAAGAGAAGGCGTAAATTTGCCGTGGCCAATTGCTGGGGGCCCACTGCAATGCTTGTGTCAATCATTGGGAATTCCTCAAGAATGTCAGCCACCTTGTGGAGACCAACGTTGTCCAATACAATTACGTTGGTGAGGCCAGGGCTTGTGCGCCTCAGGTGCTCCTGGACCAATTGAAGGAATGACAAGAAGGTACAGCTGTTGTGAGAACCCAATATCATTTGATAAAGCTCAACCCCCTTTGGACTGAGGAGAGCCACCATTGAGTATGCTGTGGCGCGGACTATAGCAGGCCAAGTTATCCTGTCATTGGAGCCTTTGGGGACATACCCATACTCATTGCGCATTGATAAAGCAAATGCTGATTTGCAATATAATAGAATTTCACTGTCTCCTTGGCTTTGAGGTCAGTGTACACTTCAGTGTAATTTTTCCGGGTCTCAATATTGGCTGGGCTGTTCCAATTGTAGGGGGATACCCTGAGCTTTTTCCAGGAAAAGTGCATTCCCTTGCTCAAATGATAATAGAAGTAAATTGAGGCCTCAACCCCAAAAGCAGACTTGACCATGGCCTGTGTTTTAGATCCTGAATGGATTAGACGTAAAGTTGTCCATCTAGGGATTAAGCAATGGAGCAATTACGTGATTGCTCTATTGCATCCTGATTATACTAGTGATAAAGACGTTTTAAACGCCTCCAAATTGGGTATTTGATTTGCCTTTTGAATGAGTACAAGGCACAGGCTTCACATCTGGGATTATAAATAGAATAACAAAGTTATTTATATCTATCTCCTTAAGGAAAGCCGTGTGTAAGCAGTTGTTCTCTTGTGCAGGACTTTTAGCTGTGCCAATCCACTCCCCTCCATTTGGGAAGTCCTTCTGTCTGTGCCTCCCTGCCTCTGGTGACAATTCCCCTGCCTCACACTATATAAGTGTGATACTATCTAAATAAACACAAGTTTTGTCTATACACCTTATTATTCTTCTGTCCTTCATAGGCTGTCACTATACCATCAACAGATATAGTATTAAGAATTAGGTCCCTGACTAACTATTTTTAGAAACTAGCAACCCTTTGCTGCAACTTTTATGACATTGGTGCTCATGTCTTACAACACCACCAGCCCCCACCCCCACGGTCCTTTCAATGAGGAGGGAGGAATGCTCCTGGTCCAGTCTCCTACCACTGCTTCTCCTTACCACCAGGTACCGGCCTTTACTGCTGCTAATGCCCATGCTGGGGAAAGAGCAGACGCTCCCTATGTCCTGCCCAACCTAAGTCAATTCATTCCAGAACATCAACGCCCCCAGGCTATTGTTTTTGGTCAACTGCTGTTTCTGCAAGCCCCTGCTCCTTGGAGATGGACACCAACTCTTTACCTTCCAAGGACGCCATCTGTAATGCCATACATGCCATGGATGCTGGTGCTGCTGGCAATGGTTCTTGCTCTGAACACCTGGCCATTAAGCAGCCTTCTGCTGAAAACTCCTTGGGTTGTTTTCAGAATCTCTCCCAGGTCAACCCTGACCAGCTCTGTTGTGACCTCTGTAATGTAAAATATATCAAGGGCTACCTACAACAATTCACCCATCCTGCTGTATGTTACAACCAAATGCACCTGGGCCACATCCAAAGCCTAGTGCATGACCAGGGAATACTGATATCTAACCAACATATGTTTCTCCAGGTCCTTTACTCTGACCTTGGCAATACTTTCACCACTGTCAATCAGTATCTTGCCAAAGTTACCAACGCCCAGAACATCATGCTCCACTGGGTCAATACCATTGAAGCAGGTATAGCTAAGCCAGTTCCAGTTCATGTGGTACAGACCCTCACCCATCAGGGTGTAGACGCCAATTGGATTAGTGTGGTTACTACTCATGTACTGGAGACTGGTCCCATGGTTTGAAGCCTGACTCATGAGGTGGAAGTACTTGCCTGTTGTCTTGCCACCATCCCCTTGTTCACCCCCACATCTGCTATCACAGACAACTCCCCTTTCATTCACCTTCTTGGTCAAGACATCCTTGAGCTCTTTGATTACTACAAGAAGATGCAGACTGAATTGGTCCAGCAGAGTGCCAATCTTGCCTTCCTGTTTTATGGCTACCACACTGTGTCAGAACTTCAGGATTGTCTCAAACTTTGCCAATTGCATGACAGAACCAACAGCTAGACCCAAGTTAGGAAGGACAATGAAGTAATAGCCTTGCTTCAAGCTGAGCTTGCCACCCATGAAAAGTGCATCACCTCTCTAGAAGATGACTTAGATATCACCTATCAAGAGAACAAGGTCTACCAAGATGAGCTGGACAAGCAACGACTTCTCCTGGATGCCTTCCAGAGCCAATTGGATAGGATGAACAGTAAGATTATAGCCGTCAACTTACAGGCTATGTCCATCAACTCCAAGAGTCACCACAGTCCACTGAGGTCCTCTAGTCCTGAGCTCTATCATACTACAAAAGCAATGAGGACCACACTTGGTTGGCTCCTAACGCTGTACAAGTATTAGTGCCAGTACTGGAGTCTTAGGATGACGTCCTGGCCACCCCTGAAGCTTCTGGAGCTGCTCAAGACAGAGAAGGTGAACGCAAAGCCCAGCAAGAGAAAAATTGTTGCCAAGCCTCTGAGGCTAGGTTTGCTGCCTCCACTCTCAGCTGTTCCTGTCTCACCTGCTCTCCAGTGAGGATCACACCTGCTCCCCTCCAACATGGCTCCAAAAACTTCAAGCCTGTCAATCTACCCAAGTTTGACTGCAAGAGCAATGTGGCCATGTTCTTACGTCTGTACCAGAACTCCATGTATGGCGCAGACAATGCCATGAGGGACTCCACAATCATCAACTGTCTGGATGCTGAGACTCAAACCATTATCTTGCCATGTCTCCCTGAGAATGGTTGGACTTTTGCCAACGTCTCCAGAGCCTTGACAGAAGAATTTGGTAGCCAAGAAGCACTCCTCGGTTGTAAGATGGACTTTGCCAACACCAAGTTAAAAGTGGGGGAAACCCTAGAAGACTTCACTTCTAGGTTCTACCTTGAATCTCAAACTCTGTCATCTATGAGTGTGGTGCAGTTTATTGATGTGCAGTCAGAACTCCTTAATGCTGTACATGTCAATAGGGAACTATCTCTGGCTCTTAAGTCAGGCATTTACAATGCTTGCATTGTACCAGATCTGATCTGTCTCCTAAGCACCTACAAGGAGGAGTCTGAAGTCTTTCTTCCTGAAGGCCGCCCTTCCCAGCAATCTGAGCATAGACCCCGGGTGGCTGTTGAGATTCCCAAGCCTTCCGACAAGGTTGGGCCTGCTCCAGTCAACAATGGCCCCTGTACTTGCTTCAAATGTGGTATGGCTGGCCACTTCTCTCAGGAATGTAGGAATCCACGTCAAAAGATCCATCATGTAGGCATGGAGGACACTGAGGAGGACTACGCCAAGGACACTGATATTGAGGAGGACAATGAGGACCAGTCAAAAAACTACTAAGCAGCCAGGACAAGGAGAAATCCTTGGCTGCCTTTGTAATTTTGACACCCTTATCTCCCCCCATACCACTACCCCCTGATAAACCAGATCAAAGGCCTGCTGCCTTGCCATCCTCTGGGACCAACCCTAAGGATGAATCCTCTCTGATTGACTTCAACTCCCAACCAATACATGAGGATGCAGAGTCTGATAGAGTTCAAGAGTACCTCCTCCATTGAGTCCTCACTGTTAACACGCAAACTCATTGGACTACACTTTGCCCTGAGGTGGTTATCCCCCAAATAACTTGGAGAACAGTGTCCTTACCCTATGCTAAACAACTGGCTCAACCAGGCGTTGAAGTCACTCATGAGTAGGACATTACTGAACAACTGACCAAGCTGCTCCGCACAGTAAACGTCTCAGCACTGCTAGAATCCCTCAAGGAAGTAAGCCCAGCTGTGGGAGCTACCATGGATACTTTCCTGGAGAAGTTCAAAGGACTAAGCATACACCAGGTCTCAAAGATTGTGGAGATCAGAGAGGACCGCCAGGATTGCACCTATATCAACCTGGTAGTGAACAAGACTCATGTCCGGGCCATACTGGATACTGGTGCCCCTGGGAACATTATATCCTCTTGGCTGGTTAAGAAGCTTAAGCTGGCACCGGACTTGGCCTATCATGAAGAGTTTGGTACTGCTGGGCCACTGACCACTAGAGCTAAAGGAGCCTACTCTTCTCTCCCTCTTTGCTTTGGGAAGCTAATGGTCACTGCTCCTGCTATAGTTCTGGAAAACAACAGCTATGACATTCTTATTGGGACGAGCTTCATGGTTAAGTATGGCACTGTGACTAACCATGGAGACCATACATTTTGAATATTGGGCCACTTCATACTCATGTTCTACCATGGTGATTGCCCGTCTGACCTGCCCTTACAACGTCTGCACTACATCAATCTGGAGTATGCCAACAGAGAGCTTCCTGTTGCTTATACACTGTGTAGTAAGAAGGTCAAGGTGCTACCTCTATCAATTGGGGAAGCCAAGATTATTCCAGTCTATGCCTCCTGTAATGTGACTATACCACCTGGCGCCCAGGTGATCCACAATACAGGCCTCTCGCTGGCTCTACCAGCTGGCACTCATGGAGAAATCTTTGGCATCCCTAATGCCTCCAGACTAGAACCATGGGTTGCACCAGGCATCCTCATGCCAAGTGGGAAGGAGGTACTCATACTCTTGACCAACATGAGTTGTGAAGCCATGGGTGTCTCCAAACACCAACTGCTGGCCTATATATGACTGGAAGAGCATGACAACCTGCAGGAGACCGCCCCCTTTGTGGACTTCTCTGAGTTGGGTCTACCCTGTAAGCAACCACTGGTGCTATCAGTCATAAGCCGCAACTCTCTATCTGGCCTCTCCAAAGAACAGAAGGATCAAGCTATGGATCTCTTTGCCCAGTATAAGGATGTGTTTGCCAAGGATGATTATGACCTGGGCAAGGCTGCAGATGTTGCTCATCATATTGATACCCAAGGCAGTACACCTATCCGCTCCAGACCTATATGGCACAGTCAAGCCAATCATGCTGCGGCTAATGAGGAACTTCAGAAGCTATTGGGATCTGACCTACTGGTCCCCAGTAAAAGCCCTTGGGCTTCCCCTCTCCTGATTGTTAAAAAGAAGGATGGCAGCAACCGTGTGGTGATTGACTACCGTCAACTGAATGCTTTTATCAAGAAGGATTCATATCCCCTCCCTTGTATTGACAATACCTTGGACCAACTGGGTGGCGCCAAGTTCTTCAGCGCCATGGATCTTATCAGTGGGTACTGGCAGATTAATCTACCCCCTGCTGATCAAGAAAAATGTGCAATCCTCACTGACCAAGGGCTATTTCAACCCACAAGGATGCCTCAAGGTCTGTCCAATGCCCCAGCTACCTTCCAATGGGTATGGATGCAGTGATGGGCAACCTCAAACTCACCAGTGTCTTGATCTACCTGGATGACATTAATGTGTTCTCCCAAACCTTTAAAGATCACCTACAACACTTGGAGGAAGTCTTCCAGAGGTTACTTGCAGCTAATCTCAAGCTCAAGCCACGCAAGTTCAACTTCTTCAAGGAGCATCTTGAGTTCTTGGGTTTCATCATTAGCCAATATGGACTCTGCCCTGTACCTCTGAAGGTGGAAGCCATTGAGCAAATGCAAATCCTAGCCAATAATCAGGACATACAGGTCTTCCTGGGGATGATTGGGTACTACTGCTGCTTCATCCCCAACTTTGCATCCCTGGGTGACCCCCTTTTTCAGCTTCTCTAAGCTGATAAGTAATTCTTCTGGAGCCCAGCGTGCCAATCTGCCTTCAATGCTCTCAAAGAAAAACTGACTGCAGCTCCTGTTCTGGCCTACCCTGACTTTGTCAAGCCGTTTGTGGTTCATCAGATGCTAGTCTGGCGGTAATTGGGGGTGTTCTCTCCCAACTGGACTCCAACAAACTTGAACACCCTGTTAGATACTGCTCACGTACGCTTAATGGTCACAAGAGGAACTACACTGTCACCAAACAAGAGTGTCTGGCTGAGATATACTCCTACCAACAATTCAGAGCCTATCTCCATGGGGTACATTTCACAGTTGTAACAGATCATGCCTCCTTGCAATGGCTGAAGACCCTCAAGGACCCCAAAGGACGTCTGGCGTGTTGGGCCATCAAACTTCAGGCTTATGACTACAAGATCATTCATCAATCCAGGGCAGCCCACCATAATGCCAACTGTCTCTCCTACCTTCCCACTCTTGCCTTAGTATCCCCCATGGCTGGCATTCTCTATGACAAGCTTATGGAGGATCCTTTGTTGTGGGGGGAGGAGCTGGTAGAAATACAGAGGGCTCTCAAGAAGTTAGCTGTTGATACCAAGGTCTCTAAGGGACAACTCCTGAAGCTTTATGGAGACTCTTGGCTACCCTACATACGCCCATCCCTACGCATGGACTCAGTGGTGGCTGCTCACAAGACTACTGGCCATGGTGGCATACAGAAGACGTTAGCTATGCTACAGCAGCACTGCTTCTGGGAAGGAATGCACACTGATGTAGTTGATATGCTAGCCAACTGTCATGACTGCAACATTGAGATACCTAAGGCTGACAAGTTTCAGCACAGACTTGTACGCCCTGGGTTTGCCTTCCACACTGTAGCCATTGATGTAGTGGGCCCCCTGCCAGCTATCAACAGTTGCAACAAGTTCATCATTGTGGCAATTGACCATCTAACTAAATGGGTAGAGGCCAAGGCAATTCCCAACCAATCTGCACTGGTGACAGCCATATTCATCCTGGAGAATATCATATACAAACATGATTTCCCCAGATCCTGCTGACAGAAAATGGTACCAACTTCACCAGTTATATCATCCCCCGCCTCAACCAACTGATGGGAATTTTTGGGACACTATCCACTCCTTATCACCCACAGACAAATGGCATGTTAGAGCGCACTAATGGGAGCCTGTTCCAGATACTTCAGAAGCTCAGTCATCAGCATGAGACTGAATGGGATACCTTCCTGCCTGCAGCCACCTTTGAATATAACATTGGGTACTGTTGGGCCACTGGCAAGCCGCCCTTCCAACTGCTCTACGGCCAACAACCAGGACTTCCCCCTTTACTATATTCCTTGGTAAAGCCCAGCCTGGCTGTGTCCCCAGAGGCGTACCTCAATAAGCTGGTTCAAACTCTTATTTGCTTGCAATCAGAGGCCTACACTGTAAACTTAAACCATAAGTTGCAGGACCTAGAGCAGCTGCATCCAAACGCCCTGCCTTACCCACTTACCTGGTAGAAGACTCAGTCTACTTCTTCAGCAATAGAGGGTACGGCTGTGAATCCAAACTTGCCTCCCTTCGGCAAGGCCCAGTTTAAGTTATCCAGAAGACTGGCCCCAACTCCTACACCCTTAAGGAGCCCCATTCTGGGCAATCAATCACTAGAGTACACACTCAGTATATGTGTGCTTCTCCTAGTGATCAAGAGTAAGCCCCAATGAGGACAATAACCCAAAAAAACAAAAGCCTAATTAAAAAATTTCATGGGTTGTTGTCCTGTTCACAATAGTGTTGCACCAAAGTATGAGGAATAAGAATAAAAGAACAAGGTGTTTATTGGAGACTGACAAGACTCTTCCAGTACCGCACCAACTGTTCTACCACCTGAATGACAGCCAAGAAACACAACTGGTTGCCTACAGATCCACAAATCCAATGACCAAGGATTGGGCAACAAACCCCAACCAAGTGAGACACACAATTGACCCCAATGTCCACAGGAAAGGCAACCCCCAAGAAGATACAGTCCCACACAAGACTCTCACAAAGGGCATGCTCTACTGGGACCTGACCACCCACCCCGTAGAATACAGACAAGTCCCACTCAAGGAAGACCCCCATGTTTTCCTCCTGCTAGGTATCACAGTGGTTGGTTCCTCAAAGAACAAGGTTGCCAGCCATCACCATTGGTACCAGATGAGCAGTCTCCTCCACTGTTTATGACTTCAACACTTCCTGGAAGGCTTGCCAAAGATGTTGCTCAAAGTTGTCAGAGGTTTTCCAACTGACTGGTTGAGCCTCAGTAACCCCAGGCGTTGCCCAAGCACAAAGGACTGCCTTCACTATGTTGGATACCGTTCCCTGTTGCAAGACTGAGAGACCTTGACCCTCAAATTGGAATTCCTTCAGCTGAGCCTCCAAGTATTCTTCTGACGCCCGCATGGAGAACCGCCAATGGATACTGTTACCCTTTTGCAACCCAGTTCCTGTCACCTCCCTGGGCTCACTCAAAGCTAGGAACAGCGCAGCAAACAATAGGTCTGTCCCCCCTAAGGCCATCTGAGGCACCAGTAGCTGGTCTAGGTGAACCCCCAAGTCCAGATAGCTGCTGTCTACATCATTCAGGACTACTTGCTTCTCTGATGCCTTCACCACCTCCACTGGCCTGGTATGTTTGCGCCTCTTTGGAATTGCCACTTGCACCTTCTTCAAGACTCTTCTTGTGACTCTTCTAGAGGGACTGTTCACCATAGCTGTCACCTTGAGACACCAGCCATTTTTAAACCTGTTGTCTAATCCAGTGGAGGAAAATGTTGCAGATACTGAATGGATTAGACGTGAAGTTGTCCATCTAGGGATTAAGCAAGGGACAATTGCGTGATTCCACTATTGCATCCTAATTCTACTAGTGATAAAGACGTTTAAAATGCCTCCAAAACAGTGTTCAATTTGCCTTTCAAATGCATACAAGGCACAGGCTTCACTTCTGGGATTATAAATAGAACAACAAAGTTATTTATATCTAACTCCTTAAGGAAAGCTGTGTGGAAGTGATTGTTCTCTTGTGCGGGACTTTTAGCTGTGCCAATCCACTCCCCTCCATTTGGGAAGTCCTTCTGTCTGTGCCTCCCTGCCTCTGGTGGCAATTCCCCCGCCTCATACTATATAAGTGTGATACTATCTAAATAAACACAAGTTTTGTCTATAAACCTTATTATTCTTCTGTCCTTCATAGGCTGTCACTATACTATCAACAGGTATAGTATTAAGAATTAGGTCCCTGAAAAACTATTTGTAGAAACTAGCAACACTTTGCTGCAACTTTTATGGCAGCCTGTATATTTGCCAGTTCAAGATGGCAATCTCAGGTTATCCACTGGCAGATTGCTCATTTGTGCTCCTTGGTGAGCATGGAAGAAACACGCAAGGATTTCTCCACGGCAAGGACTCGGCCAGTATCAATGAACTTGTTGAAGGTCTTCAAGGCGTACTTGGGATCCACCCCAACAAGAGCTGCAGCTGCCTTGTAATCACCAGATTCCTGCATGAGCTGGAGAAGGATGGTGCGCTTAATGTCAGGAATGTGCTTGTGAGCGGGCTTTTTAGCGGTGGGGATTGGCTTGTTGGTGTTGGGCACAACACAGGGCATAGCACCTTGGTGTAAAACGCAGCAACTTTCTTTAGTACTAACTGTCCCTCATCGGTTTGATAGAGCTTGGGCTCCTTGTCCTCCTCCTGATTGCCATCACTGACGTAGGGCTTGTAGCTAGTATCAAGTACAGGCTTCACCTTCTCCAACATGGCTGATGGGACCAACTCTTTCTGGTACACAACGTCAAACACATACAAAGTAAGTTCTACCTCCTTGTTTCTAACTTTCTTTGTAGTGGTGACCTTGATGGGCTTCCGGGTCAGCTTTGGGACCCAAGGGTTTATGCTCTGCACCCTAGCAGCTTGTGCTCCTTGAGCTGGCTGTGTCAGTGCAGCGTCACTATGGAACTCTCCTCTCCTGTCTCCTCCTTGAGTAGGCAAATGGGTTGCACTAACTCTATTCTTTGACCCGCAGGGGCAACTGCAACTGCAGCACACAACAGGTGCAATGGTAGTCTGTTGCTGTGTTCCTTCCATTTTGAGAATTTAATAAAATATTAAATAAAACTTAATTAAGTAACTCCTTATTTTTAATTTTGCTTTTATCTGTTTATGGATATTCAATTAATATTTTTCCCACCCAATATCCCAATTATAGATTTTTTATTTCTTAGTTAGTTGTTTTTGGTTTTACCACACCCATTTTAGAATACTCAAAATAATTTCCACCCATTTTCCCATATTTTACACCAAATTAAGCACCCAAAAAAATATTTTTAAAAAAAAATCAGATCTTGTGTCTTATTTTAGATACCTTGGTATCATTCTCAATTACAACCCATTGCACAAACTGATTGAGTGATTTTGTTTACATTGTGAGTTGCTATTGTGTTTTTTTTTGGATTGAGTTTTGACACACCACGCTTGGGTGTATTTTGTCACCAATTCACATAGTAAACATATGTACACCAAAAGTCAACTCACACCATTTTGTTTGTGAATCAATGTATTTTGGATTGTATTGTGAATGGTTTTTCTTTGCATGTGAGCCCTTTGTTGCTGTGCTGATCCATTTTGCCCATTAACGCCAATAAACCCTGTTAACAGAGTGTATATTTTAACCTGAGAGTTGGATTTTGTTTAAATATGAAATCATTTTGTTTAAATCTGACGTATTTTTGCTTGTTGCCATAGCTTTTAAAAATACTGTAATATTTTAGGTAACAATTTAATTTCCAAAAAAACTCATAATACCAATTTTGAATCATATAATCATGTTAATTTTTTAGAATGATGTCATTTTGTGTTAATCAGGAGTCAAGAAATAACGGTATCTAAAATAAGATTGTTACCAGCTTTTAATACAGTTTATTTTAGCTATAAGTAGAGAATGCTTAATTTAATATAGGTTTTTATATTATAAGGATTAAATAAGATTTATTTTGATAAAAGTGTTCTAATTCTTTAAATTTATTGATAGGAAAATTAAAACATAATTTTAAAGTGCAAAGTAGCACAGTGTCAGGAAATCCTGATCTGTTAGGGTTGACTGATCCATATCCCTATCACTGAAGCTGTGGGTTGACATTAGACAGGACACAGCCAAACTGAAACAGCTATTCTGTAATACAGAGAAATTATAACAAGACTGATATAGTTTACAAGTCAGAAGACACCTGAGACATTCTGGGTCTAAGGTCATGGGACAATCCAGAAGCTTCTATAATTAGATGCTAGGCATTCTGGATTCCAAATTAAGACACAAACCCAACCCAAAGAATAAAACGGGGAATTACAACATCCTGTTTCACCAAGAAGTGAGACGGCAAACCGCCCTTGCGCATTTTACATTATACCAAGCAAAAGGCAAGGTCAGTCAAAATGGATGTCAACTTAGTTGGCTGCAACTAAGTCAAGGTATATCTAGGCTGAAGAGGAGAAATCAGCAGCCTAGAACATTACCTCATCTCAAACCCTTATTCAGGTTTGGGATCCAACTCTGGGATTGAAACTAGTAGCTTGGGGATGATAGGCTAGCTAGTAAGAGTTGTCCGCAGCTAGACGCCAGTTTGGCTGTTAGCTTTCAACTATAAAGGGTCCTTCCAAGATCACTTGGAAGGCAGACAAATTAATACCCTTCAACATCACTACTAGTCCGGATAGTAGTGGTGTCAAGTACAGTAAGAGCACTTATTGATACTTTCAAATTCCTGCCAAACCACCATAGACGGTGTTGCGTCTCCAAAGACCACAGGACTTCCCCATCACTTGGATCAAGCAGTAACAGAATACAGCCTGCTGCAACACCCATCCACACCAATAGGAAGTGCATATGTCTTCTTACAGATTCACCTATCCCCACATGCATAATATAAACAATAAAAACTAAATCTCTTCTTCCTCAAGATCCAAAAATCTTGACACACAGTCAATAGGAAACAGATTAATCTTTAAAATAATGACCCATTTTTACGTTTAGGTTCTGGATTTAAAGTATCCAATAAAGTATCATTCTCTTCTTAATTTTCCCCTTTATCTCTTTTACTATACTTCCAATAACTATATACTTGACAATATTAAGGATAGAGAGAAAGTTATAGTCTGCCTAATTGGAAGAAAGGTATAATCAATGAGTGATAATTGTGTATTGACATCTTAGCCCCCATACTTAGAAACTGCCCTGTTGCCTACAAATCTATATAACAACTCTTTTAAACCCTTTATTTTAGAGGCTCTAAAGAAAAAATACAGTGTGGGTCTAGAATTTAAAAAGATCAGATTAAGACAGCTTTTAAGAATAATTACAAGCTATCTGAACTCAGGGACTAGATGAGAAAGATTGACACTGTGCTCTCTTGCAGCAAACCTTCAACTTATTTTATAATAAATTTTACTAGCTTCATATGATTTTTATAGAATTTTAATTTTAAAAATAATAATATTTGCAAATATCTACTTTAAATTTAAAACTATAAAAAAAGAATAGTTTTTTATATAGGGCTTTTATCTGAAAACCAGAATTATAGGGTTTAAATAGTTAATTTGATACTAAAGTATCTGTAATCTTGGGTTTTTATGTCAACTATTTTTAAAAATAAGCATTTAAATTTATTTTTTCATGTGTATCTAAAATTTTCAGTAAGTTTTTTTAAAATTATATTGCCCTTCTTATATTATAAATAAAATAATTTATGGCAAAATAGTCAATTTAATAGTAAATTACTCTTGAAGTGTATTTTACTAAGTTTTCAATTGTTGTGCATTTTTGAATTGTATTGATCACATTGCCCTAAAATTTTCTTTGGAGCTTGATTTTTACCAAGAAAAATGTTTGGTATTAGTTTTTTACTTATTAAAAATGTTTCAGCATATAGTAGGCTACATGGTGTTAAAAAATCCAAGGACTGTGGTATTTTATCATACAACATATTATATCATAAGTCTTATAACATTAGGAAAGTACAGGAGAACCTGTGACTTTGGTGTAACCTGCCTCCCAAAAGAATTTGGTGTGGTGATCAGAAGCAATATATCTAACAGGGCCTATGACCCATAGGCAATGTGAAATTTCTTATTACTTCTAGATTTAGGTTAATAGATATGTCTTCAAATCTAAACTAATAAAGGAGTGTTGTATAAAGACAGTACTATCTTATGCACCACTAATTAATCATGTGGGAGGATAACATTAGGGAAATAGGACTTGGATTGATCATCAAGTCAGTACAGAATTGTCAGCCTTTTATTCTAATGGACTAACTTTATGGTAGCCTACCTGCCCACATCATTTCTGGCTCTGCTTAAATCCTAGTGGCTTTAGGGCATTGCGGCAGGGAGACCAACCTTGGGTGTGTGGTTTGTGAAGGAAGCTTGCTTGAAAGCTTCCACAGCTCAGTATTCTTTCTGACACTGTACAACTATCTCTTAACCAAGTGTAATGTATTGTTTGCCTAGACTAATATCCAGAGCTAGCTAGCCAGCAGATGGCTACAAGTTGTTGGAAGTGATTTTTTCACTTAATCAGAGCTACTTCAATTGAATAGGCTCAGAGCTTTTATCTTAGAGTATTTGGCCTGGCAGTCCAGTCCATGGTGGACTCTTCTAGAGGTAATGCAAGCAATAATCCATATTATGGCCCTCCTGTTCTAGGATATGATTAAAGTTTATGTTAGGAATCCTGAGTTCTATTGATTGACTGAACAGTAATCATCCCAGCCAGCAGACTGGTAACACTTAGGCAGTGTCCTGCAATCAGATTTGATGGAATAAATGATGTGATTATACTGATAGATTCATTTAATTGGAGTGTAGCCATTAATACAAAGTATGATCTATCTTACAACCAAATATCTGATTGACTGATGAAAAGCTAAAATAGAATGAGGATTTTGGAACATGTTGGAATATTCCCATAGGATGTACTACTGCCAAACCTTCTTGCATCTTGGAAAGCATCCAGAAAATCATCTCTTTATGAAAAGACAAATATATGCTAATACAGAATGCACAAATCTATTCAAATGAGTAACTGATTATTAAAAATTGCAGAAAAATTGGACAAGATGCTGTTAGGACCCCATTATGAATACATAATACAAGAGGCCCAGCAATTAATTGTAATCCCATGTTGGCATGGCATGGATGCCTAACTCTGGGGCTGTAATTGGCAGTCTGGGGAACAGTAGACTGGACAATAAGAGTTAGAAGCGCCAGATGATAATCTTGGCAAGAGGGCTTAAACACCCTATATAAGGTACTCTTCTAGTCAGAGATTGAGCAGAATAATACCTAATGCAATAGAGATGAAGTTATCCTCTATTGTTAAAGTGCCACTACTACCCTTCATTAGTAGTCAGAAGTATCCAAGTATTGAGAAAAGCCTTTTCAATACTTGCAGTTAATGTTTCATCTCCCTTGGGTTAGACACAGGAACACCAGACCACTATACAACTACTTCAATTTGTAGCATAAGATTGCCCTCATACAATCCCCCCAAAAAACCCCACTGGATAATAATGTCAAGCAGCTGGATGTACAGGTATTCTGGTTGCTACCAACCCACTTACCATCCAGTCATTACCTGGTTCGGTGCCAATCCAATATACAGTTCAGCATACCAGAAATGACAACAGACCAATATCACATGATTTGTCCAGGTATCCAGCAACTCGAACCCATTCTGCACATGACCACCCTTATCTTTGATCTAACTTAAATCCCTGCCACAGCACAAGCTATATAAGTCTAAAGTATTAACTAATAAAATATACTTCTTAATTTCATATCTGAAGCTTCCCCAAAAGTTGCTCCTCATCACTTTTTTAATTTTGCTGATGTAAATCTCAACTCTATTATGAATTTTTTCTAGATGGCATTTTCTAGATAGCATATTGCACCAACAAAACATGGTGTTACACAAAAATTCCCTTTTACTTGGTTACCCATATTTATCAAGGAAAACTTTTTTAATAATGATTACTATATGTTAATTGTTATTCATATAAGCAAATATACTTTCAACTCCAGGGATATAGTCCTACAATATAGATATTTCATATAACAAACAAAGTCTTTAATTTAAACATCTGACTTGGCTAATCTGGATTGATCCTTGCATGCCATACTTTTTTGGGGTTAGTTTAAGAGTTAGAGATTAAACTATTTTATCAAGTTTTTGATTAGAGAAATTTTAATTCGGTTACTAGAATTTTTTATTTTGTGTTTGAGATGTCAGGCTTCACTCAGTTAATTCCATGTGGGAATATTACTTGATATTTCGCTAGCCTACCTATAGCAGACGGTTTTCTTCACTCTGGTCAACGGGAACGAGTATGAAGTCAACAAAGGACCAATACTAACAATATGTTGACTTTTAAGTTCACTAAGTTTACCCATAATTCAATCGATATTTATATTTGCGGTCAGCAACGGCTCAAACCCCCTTTGTGGTAATATCAAAGAAATTAGTAGCCATCAACGATCAACTTTCGAATACACTATGAGATGAAGCAAGTGCAGCCATGTTGCCATTAGAGCTTTTGATTTTCATCCGATTTGATTCAAAACTTCATTTCAGAGCTTAAATAATTTTATATGTTAAATAGTCCAAGGCTTTTGTTACAATCTAAGGCGTACTATTATAGCTACAGGGGTTTCATCGTCATATTGTAAGCTTCAAGAAAGAATTTAGGCTAGTTTAAGTGGGATTTTTCGGCGTAACTTGCAGCAGGAGTATCGTAGATATGCAATAGTGAACTCTGAGGAAGAAACTGGACAGCTTTGAGACAAAAAACATGAGGTTTCACTTCAGAGCTGAAATCAATATTCAACAATACATTAGAGAAAGAAGTTAAACCTCTCAGAGTTGGAATTAATAAATTTGGAACTAAAGCTATTCCAAGTAAAAATCTAAATAATTGAATGACTACTGGCTAAATTAGAATAATCAAAAGCAATACTCAATCAAAAACAAATCTATAAAGGTACAGTAGTTTTAAAGCTATGGTGACAAGCGAAAATAATTCAGATTTAAACGAAATGAACTCATATTTAAACAAAACTGAAATGAACCCAAATCTATTGTAAATTAATATAAATTTGTTTATTTTTAATTTTGCTTAAACCTGAGTTCATTTTGTTTAAATCTGAATTATTTTTGCTTGTTGCCATAGCTTTGAAAACTACTGTAATATGAGCCAATTCTACAGAAAATGTGCACTATTTGGCAAAAATGTTCAGACAAACAAAAAATGATATAAGCTTAGAACAAATTTAATATTATTCAACAACAACTAACCCAATTACTAAAAAAATTGATTTCAGTAAAAAAATTCACTATGTTTATTATGATTTTTAGAGCAAAATGAACTTAGTCACTAAATTGAAAAACTTGATCCAACAAAAAATCTCTATAGCAACTGAAACAGATAACAAAAAATCAAAATGCATTAGTGAATCTATAATTTTGTTACCAGTTGTCAGGATTTCTGGATATTAACTAATTAATGGGTTCAACAAAATAACACAGGCCAGCAGTTAATTGCTCTTAGGAATGGTTTCAATCAATTAACGCGGGCCAGCAGTTAATTACTCTTAGAAATGGTTTCAAAAAATAATGTGGGCCTCAGGTCTGTGGACTCAATGATCAAATCATATCCTGGCATTAAAAAATCCCTATTCTTAATTAATGAGTATAACATGCAGATATTTTGCAATTAACTAGCTCACCTCAACAACCACCTAAAGCATGCTTCTCATAATAATTACTATTCTAAACTTTAAATATATCCTAGAACAAGGGCTTTGATATGGGCCATCATCTGAAACACTTATAGAAGAGTTCACTATAAACTGGGCTGCCAGGCCAAACACTCTAAGATAAAAGGCTCTGTGCCTATTGTATTAGAGTAGCTCTAATTGAGGAACAATCATCTCACCAACTAGTAGCCAGTCAGGCTAGCTAGCCACCTGGAGCGTGGTCCAGGTCCACAGCTACTCTGCTCAGATTGAGGGATAGTTGCACAGCTTCAGAAAGGATACTGAGCTGTGGAAGATATCAATCAAGCTTCCATCACAAACTTCACACACCCTAGGTTGGGCCTAAGCTAACTCAGATAAACACAGGCAGCCAAGCCAGCCTCAATATCAGTTGTCTAATAAAGAGTTGATATTCCAAATCCTTTCCCTAGTTTGATTCTAATTAAGTGGAGAGCAAAATCTCATACTTTTGCCATACAGTATTAATTCCTATAGTAAAATATAGAGACAACAACTTACTGTAAATTCAGAACCTGAACGTAAAAATGCAGGATTGTCAAATCCTTGGTCCAAATTTTGAATCACATTTGCAGGATGGCCTTTTTTAATTAAATTGATTTTTTTGTATTTTCATTTGAATATTTGAAAATGCAGGAACTCATAGACACTTTGCAAAGTTCAAGTTGAACTGCATATTTTCAATAGAAAAAATGAATTAACTGGAATCAGATTTGAAGCATTCAAATCCATCAGCCATTTTCATTAAGTTTACTATGTTTTTTGAAATTGCGGATTGTCAAATCCAAAACCCAAATTTCAAATCACTTTTGAATGCCACTAGTAAACTCAGATATTAATTGCGGGAACTGGAATCCAAATTTAATGTACACTAAGCACACTAGGAAACACCAACCCAAATAAAGATGCTCCACCACAACTAAAATCAAATGGAAAATTTAATCTCAATAACCATAATTAGACATAAAAAGTTATTAAACTTTAAAATCATCCAAAACTGGAAAGGATACAATATTATTCACTTCAAATCACAGATATAGAAACTCTGCTACTATTCAAGGCTAAATCAAGAGAAAACAACTACCCAAAACTAAACCAATAACTCCAATAAATACATATTTAATCTAAAATCTATTTTTCATTTTATTTTTATGGACCGTCAATTGCATTCTCAACCTGCTCCTGCACCAGCCTGCAGGGCAGCCTGCCTATGAGGGTGTCCCAGAGGGTCCAAGAACAGACCCAGAACCCAACTCAAGGGGAGTCATGCCAATACACAGGCCTCCCAAGGTGTTAGCGCCAGCCAACCACCTCCCACATCCCAAGCCAGAACTACCAGCTTGAATCCCAGGCAGAAGCCACTTTAAAGGCATGCTACCAAAGTCTCCTACACCAGGATCACTGGGAACACTAAGGTTACTTACACCTCCACTGTTTACCCATTTGTCACCCAGCCTGCACTCTTGACCCAAGAGTTGCTACTTCCTGCCCCTGCGTCTTTGACACCACCTACAAGCCATTTGCCACCACCAAGGAACCATCTGCACCTATTGTGTATTCAACCATTGATGGCACCACTGCAAGCAAGCGTGATCCCACCTTCTACACAAAGGTACCTGTCCCCTGTGTCAAGCCTGGTAGCCAGGATGCTGTGGTACCTGCCAAGGGCCGGCGTCGGTTGACAGATAGTGAGCGTGAAGCTCTCCTCAACTGCTTGAATGGGGGAATGGCAGTTTGGGATATTGCGTCCCAATTTGGTGTCATGGCCAGATACATAGCTGACATCAACACCAATTATGGCAACACTGGGCAAATTGCCAAATCCACCAAGGCTAAGCAGCAGCCCAAAATCCTTCAGCCCGTTCATATTGATGCAATCAAGCAGTGGGTAGCCAAGGATTGCCACCTGGACACACTTGCTGTCCAATCAATGCTTTTCACAGAGTTCAGGCTTTCTGTTTCTAAAACCCTTGTTTATAAAGCAATGGTTGATTTGGGCTTCTTGTGGAAGGTGCTCAGAGTTTCTCCATACAATAGAAACAGTGAAAAGACCATTGAGGATCAACACATTTATGCCAAGACATATCTGGCACTAAAAAAGACTGGGAATGTCCAGTTCTTCTACATCAACAAATCATTGTTTCCCTCCTAACTCAGGTCTAGGCATGGGTGGGTTGAGAAGGGGTCCAAGGACGGTGTAGCCCATTGTGCAGCTGTCTGTTCCCAGACCTATTCCATGGTTGCGCTTCTTGGTCCTTGCAAGTTGGACCAGTATCAGATGATTAAAGGCTCTCATAACAGCAGGACCTTTCTCAATTTTCTCCAAGCTGTCAAAGAGTACCTTTGGATAAATTACAGCAGCATAACCAACGTTGTTGTGCTTGATAATGTCGGGCTCCACAAAGTGGATCTGGTTGTGTCCAAATTCCCCCCATTAACAAAAACAGCCACACCTCCAGCCACCAACTTCCCAATTGTCCAATGAGACTTCTCTTCCTCCTGCCATATTCCCCATTCCTAAATCCAATTGAGGAGGTGTTTGGTTGGATCAAGAATAAGGCAAAACAAGGTCTTCCTCAGGACACTGAGGATCTATTCAATATTCTTGAGATCAGCCAATTTGCAATACCACCCAATGTGGTGGAAGCTTTCTATGAGCACTCAGAATCCTTCCTCCCAAAAGCCCTGGCCTCTGAGCCAATCAGATAAATAGGCACTCCAGGTTTTATTTAGTTTTAATTTTATTTAGCTTGTTTTTATTAGGACTCAATAATTATTATTTATATATAATAGTGTGACGTTTGATTGTATTATAGACATATAAGAATACATAGGAAAGGTAAGTAAAATTAATTATACTAGGTAAGATGGAAATATTTTTATTATAATACACTGAATATTATTATTGGCTTTTGCGCTAACAAATGAATAAATTAAAAAAAGATAGAAATAAATTAGTTTATTTAAATAATTGTGAATTGTTGATGGTACTTTGGCTTTTTTAAGCCACAAATTGGACCTTGCAGGTCATCATCTGATCCTTATTATTTCAGTGCCACTATAGCCACACGACATGGAAACCAATGATTTTCATGTATTGCTTACTAATTAGTACTTAGGATGTGGGTCAAGCATATTGAATATATTTATCAAATCACATTACAAGGAAAATTTAATTTGAGTTCTAAACAATCATTTGTTTAAAACAATAGTGGAGCAGGCTGCATGATGCAGATAAATTCAATTCTTGATGTTTATCTATGTGATAAATAAAACCTGTACTTGACAAGCTAGTAAATAAAAACATTTTTAACTTAATTTTAATATTTGACATGGTTGCAACTTTAAATTGTGTCTTTTAATATATTTAGATACAGTAGTCTTAAAAGCTATGGCAACAAGCAAAAATACTTCAGATTTAAATGAACTGATTTCAGATTTCAACAAAATCCAAGTTGCGCAAGATTCAGGATTCAATTAATTTAAATATTTTTGGTTAATAAATGAACTGTCAAACCAAAAAAAAATTTCACTAAACCATTATACAAAATTAAAGCAAACATCAAGAGGTGTAGTTCAAACCACAAACAAAATGAACTGACCCAACAAGTGAAATGGATGGATGCTATTCTGGAGTATATTATAATCCAAGCAGGATTCATATGAGGCACAAACAGAAGGACCAAAATAAAACAAAATTTGAGCAATCTAGAAGCAAGATTACACAAGCACAAAACAAAATGAACTCACACAAGATGTGTAGTATGAGCAGCCTAAAATAGAAAACTATCAATTTAACAGCCAATCTTCAGCTATCTAATTTAGGAACAGAGGCATTTTATCCATTTTCATGGCTCCATATTTGTATGAAAAGGTTTTGAGAACTTTCCAAATGTGAGCTTGAGATTACAATAAAAATAAATTATTAATTTTTAAAATTTCTACTTTTAGTGATTTTATCCTAGGTTTTTTACCATGGTTTTTAATAACAACATTTTCAACCGCGTCAGCAGCCAAGCCAGCAGCAGCCAAGCCAGCTTCAATGGAGGCAAGGCTTGGAACATGGAGGCACCTGTTTAAACCCAAGCCTTTGAGGCAAGTAACAAAGAAGCTGACCTGTATCTGACCACCAACCCATATGGCTTTGACTTGTTTGAGAGTCACTTAGCGTCTAGCTCTTCCCTTGCTCCCACACCCACCCCTGCACAAGCTGCCTGTCAACCAACCAATCAGGATGGCAACCTTGATTTGGAACAACTTCCTGCCACTGCCCAACCTGCCCCCTACAGCCAATCAGGCTTCAGCTCCTGCCGCCCAGTACCCCAAATGCAGAATAATCACTGCCCAAATTCTTCAGGAAATTGTGGCACTCAACCTGCAGGGTCTGTCCTGGGATCAAATAGCCAGCCAATTACAATTCACCTGGGCCACTGTCATGCGGGAATTCAACAACCTGATGAATAAGGGAAATCTGATTGGGACAGCCAAGAAGCCAAAGAAGGCCACAGAGTCCCAGATCAATGAGGCATACCCAATAATGCTTGACCTCCTCCAGCAGGACCCAAGCTTCCCTTGACCCAGGTCCGGAAGCAACTTGCGCATCATGGCATTTGGGTGTCTGAGCGCATGGTGTAGCTCAGGATGCACGGAAAGGTGGCTTCAATTAAGGTTTTTACAAATTTTGCTGGCAACCAATGGGAAAGCTCTGTGGATTCCCCACATGACACTGCAATCAAATCAACCCTGGTCAGATGCTTGACAAGTCTAACAGATGATATCATGTTTGTCTTGTACTACAAGTTATCAATTGCATTTGACAATTTTGGTGAGCAAGGAAAAGCTGCCACCAAGAATGGAAGGAAGAAGGTCAAGAAGGGGACATTCATTGGTGCATTTCTGGCTGTTTCAGCCAAGGGTTTTGTTTACTATCAGACAAACCCTGATTTCATTGATGGGTACTCATACAGCCACATCTTCAGTGGATTGCTTGACTCCTGGGATAGCTTGAATTCCAAATACCAGGTTTTCTTGAGCCACCAGATGGAGGGAAGCTCCACCGCCCTCATGGTCATCCAGGAACGCGGGCACCAGGCCTCTGTGTACCCAGCTGGTCATGCCAACATCCATCTGGCAGATGTTGTGTTCTTTAATATTGGAGATACACTCCAGGAGCGCCGCCCTCAGGCTTTCAACGACCTCTATCTTGGGATCCTTGATCACAATTTTCTCTTTGGTCACCAAATGGTGGCTGACTTGTTTGCGCAAATGGTTTTTCATGTGAACATGGGCAACCAATCACGCAAGGATAAGTGCCTCCCACCCCGTGCCACAGCCACCTACCAGCCCATCCAGCCAATGACTGATGAGGAGTATAATGTGCAGTATATGGCGGCCATCACGCGCAATCCTCCTGCCTCCACCCCTGCCACCAACACCTCACACCCGCAAACCCAACCCATCTAATCCCAGACCCCCAGGCCAGCACTGCCTCTACGTCCTCCTTCCTGCGCCATTCTGCCTACTAGACATCACTCTTCCCTGCCTCAATAAACCTCCTGGTTTCAAAATTTTTTTATTTATATTATCTTTATTTTGAATTTCAATTGTTTGTGTTCTCTTTGTTTATAGTTGGCTATAATCTTAATGTTCAGCTTATTTCTATAAAATCATATATTTACTATGCTGTGTATCTAGATCCTGAACACAGTTATTTTTAGCACTTAAACACCCCCCTTGTGAAAATATTAACAACAATTTGGTGATCAACTGAATTTAAATTAAAAAATTGTAGGTTAATTGTATTTAGATAAAGTTGTTACTGATCTGAATTCAAAACCTTAATGATAAACTTTAAGCCAATCAGGAGCCAAGTGATAAAGTGATTGATGTGACATAAAGGGACATTTAATAATTTTTTGATGCATGTGCACTAATTAATATGATTGGCTGGATGTGTTGCCATTGTACGCCTTTGCCGCTGTGGCAAGTTGTTGATGGACTAGTGCCCAATCAGCTGCTGGGTTAGCACTAGTCCATCAACAACTTGCCACAGCGGCAAAGGCATACAATGTCAAAACATCCAGCCAATCATATTAATTAGCACACATGCATCAAAGAATTATTGAATGACCCTTTATATCACAACAATCACTTTATCACTTGGCTCCTGATTGGCTTAAAGTTTATCATTAAGGTTTTGAATTCAGATCAGTAACAACTTTATCTAAAAACAGTTGACACTATAATTTTCTAATTTAAATTTAGCTGATCACCAAATTGTTGTTAATATTTTCATAAGGGGCTATGTCAAGCGCCAAAAAATAATATGGTAATCAAGGAAAAAATGCCAACACAAAGCAAACAACACATATTGAGATGAGCGTAAAACATATACACAATGGGTAAAAAGATGGGATAATGTAGTAGATGGGAAAACAATAAAAAATAAACAAAGAGGCAAAAATATCAGAATAACACAGATTTTATTGGGGTGAAAGCTATAAAACATATGGAAAGGTTAGTAAAAAATCAATGAGAGAATTAGAAAAGCTTCTGAAGGACCTCAACTTGGCAATTGCCAAAATAAAGGACATTGACCGCAAGGTCAAAGAAAAAGTCATTTCCACCGTCCTCACTGAGGACAAAATTGACATGGTGTCTGCCAAGGCACTCATGTCAAAAATGCCAGACACCCCAGAGAAGACAATTGAGCACTTACTAAATATTCAAAAAACTGTGGTTGAGGGCCTCCAGTTCAAGGCATACAATCTTTCTGCGCCGTCTGTCTGGGTTGACAACCCTGAGGTGTATGCACATCTCAAACCCGCCAAGTGTGCCAGAGAAGAGGATACCAAATTGCCAGCTCAATTGCTTGCGCCAAGAATGGCCAAGCCAGCTGAGGCTGTGGGCAAGGAAGAAACACGCAAAGGTAATCCAAAAAACAAAATTAATAAAAATTCAAAATTCTTACCTTATTTTTAGAAAACATAGACAGTGAAATCCGCTGGGTCCTGGTCCCCTTTGTTCCTGCCACATTTTATGCTAACTATGCCAATATTGTGGCCAAGCATCTGTTTCTGTCCCCCCTGTCTTGTGAGAGCTTGAAGACAGTATTCATGGGTCCTTCCCAATGACAAGGGATGCACTAGACGGGCTGACACATGGCAAGGGGGCATCCAAGTGGGCAGTTACTGCCTACAAGGATGCCCAACTGGTCCTCCTGGACCCAGTATACCTCAATGGAGTTTACTGTGTAAACTCCATTTAGCTTGTTTGGATTGTCCTGGCAACGCTCCCATTCAAGAATATACCAGAGATGGGCAGGCTCATGCGTCTGCCTGCTTCTGCTTCCCGGAGGAGCATACCATTTCTTACCTGTTGGAGAACTTTGGGAGTGCAGTGTTGAAATTGGCTGTTGCAGACGCAACAGCTGTAAAGAAGACAAAAATCCTCCTGGCAGACTTTGGGCTGGCCTGGAGTGCCAACAAGACAAGGGTCCCTGCAGCTATGGAGCTGACCTTTGCCAAAACCAAGCACAAGAAGATTAGCGCCGTATACAACAAATTGTGCAAGTTCACAGAAGCCTTTGCTGGGCAAAGGCTTCATCTTGTTGTTTACCTGGGGTTCCTATTCTACTTCAGGATGGGGCGCGTCTGTAGAGGACCTAGACGGGGTCCTTCTTGGGGTTAACAAGGCCAGGCTCTCACTGGACGTGAAGAAGGTCCCCCCTGGGTATGACTTGGTGGATCACATCATACAGAACGCCCTGGTCCTGACTGGCATCTTCAGGTTTGCAGCCCCTCCAGAAAAGCTGCTCCTCCATTCCCACCTCACCATCCTTCCTTTTACCAGCAGGCGCAAATACTTCAATACAGTTGTATCCACTGTCCACAGTGTATGGTGGAGGTTGTGCGCCACCTCCATTGCAGGGTGGGTACATACCACCAAACCCATTATAGCTGCACTTAATTTTATCTCTATATCAATAAATATATTTATATTCTACTATATTTTTATATTATAAATAATTTTTCAAATAATATTTTAGCAAACAAGATTTGCAAAATATATTGCGGAAATGGGTTTCATAAAAGTATAAAATAATACGGTAATAAAATAAATTTCAACTTTACAATTTACGTTTAATTTTTATAGGACTATTTTATATTTATTTGACAAAAGTGATATAAATATATTTGCGTAATCCAGTATCAAGCATTTGGGATAACCTCAGATGACATATTAAATAATATGTAATAAAATAAATACATTACTTACATCTATTGATGGATCTTCTGAATGTGATTGCAGGTGTGGAACCATCTAAATATAAAATGATAATTAATAAATCTTGAATAGTAAATTAGAGAATATAAACAAAGTTGGACAAACTAAGCCTTTAATTGATTAGCTGTTTGGCTTTGCACGTGGGGATGAACAAATCAGCGTGGCCATAGAATTTGGCCATGGTCTTGGCTGGGAGGGTGTGGAACCTGGCCTACAGCAAATCAAACAGGTCCTTGGTCCCTGTTGGGGTTCCTTGCTTGACAACTTGCTTGAGCCACCCAAAGACTTCCCCAATGGGGTTTAGGAAGGGCAAATGGGCAGGGAGGAAGAGAAGGCGCAAATTTGCCGTGGCCAATTGCTGGGGGCCCACTGCAATGCTTGTGTTGGTCATTGGGAATTCCTCAAAAATGTCAGTCACCTTGTGGAGACCAACATTGTCCAATACAATTACGTTGGTGAAGCCCGGGCTTGTGCGCCTCAGGTGCTCCTGGACCAATTGGAGGAATGACAAGAAGGTACATCTGTTATGAGAACCCAATATCATTTGATAAAGCTCAACCCCCTTTGGACCAAGGAGAGCCACCATTGAGTATGCTGTGGTGCAGACTGTAGCACGCCAAGCCATCCTGTCATTAGAGCCTTTGGGGACATACCCATACTCATTGCGCATCAACAAGGCAAATGCTGATTTGTTGATATAATAGAATTTCACAGTCCCCTTGGCTTTGAGGGCAGTGTACTTCTCAGCGTAATTTTTTTGGGTCTCAATATTGGCTGGGCTGTTCCAATTGTAGGGGGATACCCTGAGCTTTTTCCTGGAAAAGGCATTCCCTTGACCAAATGATAATAGAAGGAAATTGAGGCCTCAATCCCAAAGGCAGACTTGACCATGGCCTATATATTTGCCAGTTCAAGATGGCAATCTCAGGTTATCCACTGGCAGATTGCTCATTTGTGCTCCTTGGTGAGCATGGAAGAAACACACAAGGATTTCTCCACGGCAAGGACTCAGCCAGTATCAATGGACTTGTTGAAGGTCTTCAAGGCGTACTTGGGATCCACCCCAACAAGAGCTGCAGCCACCTTGTAATCACCAGATTTCCACATGAGCCAGAGAAGAATGATACATTTGATATCAGGGATGCGCTTCTGGGCAGGCTTTTTAGCGGTGGAGATTGGCTTGTTGGCGTTGGGTACAACACAGGGCATGGGCACCTTGGTGTAAAATGCAGCAACTTTCTTTAACACCAGCTGTCCCTCATTGGTTTGGTAGAACTGGGGCTCCTTGTCATCCTCCTGATTGCCATCACTGACGTAGGGCTTGTAGCTAGTATCAAGTACAGGCTTCACCTTCTCCAGTATGGCTGACAGGACTGACTCTTGCTGGTACACAACATCAAACACATACAAAGTAAGTTCTACCGTTTTGTCTCTAACTGTTTTGGTAGTGGTAACCTTAGTGGGCTTCCGGGTCAGCTTTGGGACCCAAGGGTTTATGCTCCGCACCCTAGCAGCTTGTGCTCCTTGAGCTGGCTGTGTCAGTGCAGCGTCACTATGGAACTCTCCTCTCCTGTCTCCTCCTTGAGTAGGCAAATGGGTTGCATTAAGTCTATTCTTTGACCCACAGGGGCAACTGCAACTGCAGCACACAACAGGTGCAATGGTAGTCTGTTGCTGTGTTCCTTCCATTTGAGAATTTAATAAAAAATTAAATAAAACTTAATTAAGTTACTCCCTATTGTTAATTTTTGCTTTTATCTGTTTATGGATATTCAATTAATATTTTTTCCCTCCCAATAATAGATTTTTTATTTCTTAATTAGTTATTTTTGGTTTTACCACACCCATTTTAGAATACCCAAAAAATTTCACCCATTTTCTCATATTTTACGCCAAATTAAGCACCCAACACAATATTTTTTAAAAAAATATCAGATCTTGTGTCTTATTTTAGATACCTTGGTATCATTCTTGATTACAACCCATTGCACAAACTGATTGAGTGATTTTGTTTACATTGTGAGTTGCTATTGTGTTTTGTTTTTGGATTGAGTTTTGACACACCACGCTTGGGTGTATTTTGTCACCAATTCACATGGTAAACATATGTACACCAAAAGTCAACTCACACCATTTTTTTTGTGAATCAATGTATTTCAGATTGTATTTTGAATGATTTTGCTTTGCGTGTGAGCCCTTTGTTGCTGTGTTGACTCATTTTGCCCATTAACGCCAATAAACCCTGTTAACAGAGTGTATATTTTAACCTGAGAGTTGGATTTTGTTTAAATAGAAATCATTTTGTTTAAATCTGAAGTATTTTTGCTTGTTGCCATAGCTTTTAAAACTAATGTATATTAATATTATAATTTACATACTAAAATTTAAAATAAAAATTAAAATATTAAAATTAAAATTATAATTATAAATTGTAAAAGTTAAATATTAAAGTTTAAATAATTAAAATTTAACTTTTTATTAAATTGTGATTTATTCTAATATTGAAATATATGATAAAAATTTTAATATTGTAATATGTATTATTAAAATTTTAATATTAACTTTTATATACTAAATTTTTTAATATTTAAATATGTAATATTAAAATTTTTATAGTAAAATTATAAGATTACATATTACAATATTAAAAAAATTTAGTATTAAAATATGAAAAGGAAAAAAATTAATTTGTAAGGGGGAAATATTTATTGGGGGATGCTAATTGCAAAGGGGAATGTGATTATTCCAGGGAATTATACCCCAAAATTAAAATTTCAGCTAACACATCTAATTTGATCAACATACTTTTCTGAACGTGGTGGACAACCCTGGATGTGATTGATAGAGGGGTGGCACCCTGTACCCTGGTGGTTGCTGATTGTTTGATAAAAGGCAGGCAGGTGAGCAAATTGACTTATAGGTTTTTTTTGGGGGGGCACATAGTACCTGTATAGCGTTGCCAATGCAAATGAATCATAGAGGACATGCTCGACTGTCCTGTATCCCCATGGTGTCTTCTGGAAGTTGAGGGCTATGCATCAAATATCCATTTGAATAGGTACATCCTCTAACTTTTTGACATTGGTTTTTAATATGCAGTGGAGGAGGATTCCCAGGTATACCGTGACATGGATTCTTTGCAAGGTATACTTTTCCAAGAACATGCATAATTTTTTGAATGTTTGTACTAACCTATTAATATAGGATGTTTGGTTGAACTTGAAGAGGGTTCCAGGGGCGCCCAACTTGAATCAGCCCCCCAGGCCTTGGCAAACAATATTAATAAAGGTTTAAAATTATTCACAAGGACTGCATCCCCAACTTTATTTGATAGTGCCTTAAAAACTTCATTAAAAATTGCAGATTTAAAATATTCATTTCCTATTTGAAAGTTGGTTTTTATTAAATTCTTTTCATATTTGTTGATGTTTGTGAAGGGGAATCTTTGAATGCTTTTGTATATGTATTCATTGAAGTTCAGTTTGATATCCCCGCAAATTTCATTCATTTCTTTGATTTTGATATTTGATCCTAGTTCATATGCTTCCCTTATCCATGGCAAGCACCCCGCAGGTGGTGAATATTCCCTATCTTGAGCTTCAATATTAAAAAATTATTCATATTCTGTTGAAATATTTTATTTATTTGTTTTACAGGGGCCACCAGTGACTGGTAACCCCTGTAAAACCAACTCAGCGTATAAGCTGCCACTTCTGCAACCTCATCCCCATTCCTGGTGATGACTAAAATAAATATAAGTAAAACATAAAAAGACTTACTAATTGTTTCCCCTGTGGCCCCCTCAGCCACAGGCGCCACTTCAGCAAACTTCATGAGCGTTGGATGCTCTTCATTAATTTTTCTAGGCTGAATTTTTCTTATCTTTCTTGCAACTTGTGTTTCTTCTTGGTTTTCATTTGGTAAAGCTTCTGTATTTCTTGAAGCGCTTCTGCTTCTTAATTGTGTTTCATTTTCATCTGTTTCCATTTGATTGTTTTCCTCTTCATTGGTGTTGATTTCCTTTTGAATTTCTGTTCCTTCAATTAGTTTGATCTTATTGTTTTCTTTGGCCCCCTGCCAGAACTCCCACAAATTGTAGGCCACATTATTGAACTTCAGACTTGATAAAATTGTTCCTGTAGATTAAGTAATTTTTCTTTATTCTTTTCATCTATAATAATTCCCAATTTATCCAGAGCATCTTCTTTTGACTGGATTAGTGGCTGGCCCTTGTTACCCAGCTTTCCTGTCACTATTTCCCTGATATTTCTTTCTATTTCAACAACCTTTTGCAGGTGTGCTTCTAATTTGTTGATAAACTTATAGATTGTTGACATATTGTTTGAATTTCATCAAAAAACTGGTTTTTATAGTACTATCTTCAATGCATACACATTTTATTCATCATCATTAATAAATTAAAGACAATAAACATAAATATTGGATTAGAATATTGCAATTAGACGTCAACTCTTGATATTTTGATGTTATGTGCATAACTCAAATCATTTTTTTTAATAAATGTCACTATAAACTAGGCCTTTTTCATTGTAATTTATCTAAATGGACTGTGTTTATATTAGAGAGCCATTAATGCTTAGTACAAATATTGATACATAGTGCATTTTACAGCCTGTATATTTACCTATTGGTAATAATTCTGTAAACTTTTCAGTCAGATTTTGTGAGTAATAATAATGTAATGTGTTAATAAATTACAGTTTACTGTCATTAATTGGTTGATTTTCTTTGCTATGGCAATTGTGCATTTTCTGATATCTACACACTAGTATCCAATTGGTTAGCTTCACATCCAATTGCACAGGCAATAGGAAAATAAGCTTCCACCCCAACCACATCCAGTCTTGGGGTGGCGGCTTGTTTTCCTATTGCCTGTGCAATTGGATGTGAAGCCAACCAATTGGATACTAGTGCGTAAATATCAGAAAATGCACAATTGCCATAGCAAAGAAAATCAACCAATTAATTACAGTAAATATTAATTTATTAACACATAACATTATTATTACTCACAAAATCTGACTGAAAATTTTACAGAATATTACCAATAGGTAAATATACAGGCTGTAAAATGCACTATGTATCAATATTTGTACTAAGCGTTAATGGCTCTCTAATATAAACACAGTCCATTTAGATAAATTACAATGAAAAAGGCCTAGTTTATAGTGACATTTATTAAACAAAATGATTTGAGTTATGCACATAATTTCCAAATATCAATAGTTGACGTCTAATTGCAATATTCTAATCCAATATTTACGTTTATTGTCTTTAATTTATTAATGATAATGAAAAATATGTATGCTCATAATTTTAAGCTATTTGTAAAATGTACAACATTGTATTATTATGGAAAATGTTGATAATATAAAAAAAAATATTATTAATTATGGATTGAAAGAGAGATATCAATTTTATTAAGTTGTCACAAAGAAAAGACTTATTTACTAATCAAAGGACGGGAAGGGGAGGGAATGGGCAGAATGAACATTGCCTTCATCTGCGCCTGTGAAAGAGGTGGCATCAGAAATAGTAGGGAGGGAATGGGTGGTGGTTTGGGAGTCAGGGTTAGAAGGCAGGTGGCTTGATGGGAGGGTTGGGGAGGCAGAGTTTGTTGACTGGGAAGGGGCAGCAAGAGCTGATTGCTTCAATTGCTCAAATTCTTCTTCTGTCACATATACTGGCTTGACAAAACAGATGGACTGGCGTGGGGGGAGACAGGGGTCCTTTCTGGACTTATCACTATCACTTGCATAGAAGATAATGAGATTAAATAAGTCCTGGACGGACGCAGAAGGAAAAATCTCATACCCCTTATCAATTTGGGTGAATAGTTCATTGTAGGTGGCAGGCTTTAGGCGCCTGAGGGCAGAACCAAAATTGTAGAGACATACATCTGCAAGATGCATGTTGGCGTAGTTGATGGGGTAGGACCAGCAGGTATGCCCGTAGCTCTGATTTCTTGGATAACCCATTCCCGCTGCTCCATCTCCGCACTCAGTACAACTGTGTGAACGGTGTTTTGTGTGGCCCACTCCTCCAGCATGGCCTTGAGCTCTGTCTGGTAGGCATACCCATCTACAGTGTTTGATATTGTTGAGTAATAATTGACGCCCAATGGGGAAACTGCCAATAAAACCCCAACAAACCAATAGAATATTAGGCTGCACTTGTACATGTCAGACTGGATACACTTCTCTCCAAAATCTTGGATACTTGCAGATATCTTAGCATACAACAGGAAGATTACGTCATTACGGGCCCTTATTGCCCTCTCTTTGATAAAATTAATAATGGTTGAATTATAGGGGTTGGTGTCCACCAAAATGGGGCCACTGAGAACTTGATTGGACAAGATTCTAGAAGCAACCACAACTCTGTACATCCACAAATTTACTGTTCTTTTATTGGTGAAGATGCTGTGGAGTCTCAACTAGAGACGTACCTGGACAAGGGGCATCCACAGGTCACATTCCATAATGGCCATCATAAGGGGATGGACTGTGTCACCTTTGGTCAAAGTACTGGCACCAGTCAGGGTCTTATTGGTAGGGGGCCACAGTTGGTGTGGGCTCGCAGGGTTGCAGCCAAAGTGGACTTTGCAAACCCTATTGCAGCCGCAATTTCCCTAAGGGACATAAGCTTCCCTTGCTTTTCAACCATTTCAAGAACAATCTCCAGAGTGATTAGTTTTCTTCTGTGTCTTGCAGGCTGATTGGCTGGGGGAGGAATATGTCCATCTTGTGAACTGGTCAATACCATCTGATTGGCTGTTTTGGGGTCCTGAGCTCTCTGGGTGACCCCATGGCTAAAATGGCTGGTTCCAGATGCCATTGCTGATAAGGGATTTGGGTTAGCAGCTGCCTGTGCATGGTGAGCAAACAGGGCCATGCTGGAAGTTGCAGGAGAAAGAACAGACTCCTGGGTAATGCTTGCGGAGGGGCCTGCAGGTTGGGAGTGGCCATAGACAGAGGCTTCACCTTTAAGAGACCCAGTGTAGCCCTGTATGATTTTGTCAAGGCCAGGGAACAGCTTGTTGACTTGGTTGTTATTGAAAGAAGACATAATAAATTTTATTAAAATTTTAAGCTCAATAAGAGGAATGTATATTTTAGTCAATTTTATTGTTATATATGTTAATTTTGTGAATATTATGATCTAAATTTTAGCCGTCCTAGATTGGAATAGGGTGATTTTTGAGAATACCTATGATTCCTAAAAGTATTTTCACAAATCCACTCTAGATCCTTTAGCATCCTTTTTGAGACACCCATAAATTATATTTATTTCAAATTCCTTGCAATTATGATTTGAAACTTGGTTCTTAGATTTGAAAATCCTGCAATTTCAGATTCATTAATTTTTACATGATGTCTATGATTTGTTTGAAATACAGGAAATCTCAAATTGTACATTAGAATCCCGCATTTCTGATTCATGTATCCCACATTTGTTTGCTGGGTTTTGTCTTTTGTTAGTTGAGTTATCTGCTCAATAGATTAAAAATTTGCCAATTTAAATAAATCAAAAAAAGTCAAATTAAATTGTTAATTTTATTTAATATTTTAATTTTCACTCAGCTGAGTGGCCTGCAAAAGTGATTTGAAATTTGGACCAAAGATTTGACAATACCACATTTTTATGTTCAGGTTCTGAATTTACAGTATGAACCTATATCCAGAAGTAGGAAGAACTGTCCTAAATCCTTTGGGCCTTGGGCCTGTCAGAATTGCTACTTCTGATGACAACAAAATATTCTGGGCTGGAGGTTACGCCAAAGCCATAGTCTCTGTACTTTCTAATGTTATAAGACTTAGGATATCATCTGGCAGATGATAAAATACCACAGTCTGCAGATTTTCTGACACCAGTTATCCTAATTAAGACATACAATCTAGAGCATAAAATGGAAATAATTGTTATTAGTGTCTGTTTTGAAATTACTATAATAAAAAATTAAATTTATCAAGTCATACAATTAACAGTTCACATTTACAGCCAAAAATAATTAATATGGTAAATCAAAACCTATTATGGAATAGATGGTAGGTAGTAAAAGCTACAGGGTTACCCTACATAGAAAAATAAAAATTATATTAAATAAGTTATATAGTTAAAGTGATTTACTTTGTTTATTTTTATTTTATACTAAAATGGATGCATCACAACAGCAGAATCAAGGAGCTGAAGAAGTACACTGCAGATGTGTAAGCCCTTGTGATTCAAAGAACAGAGTGATTATAGTCCAAGAATCAAAAGGTGTAAATAGCTCTGAGTCAGGGAGTGAAACCCAAGTGCACACAGATACAGCAACAAACTCAGGGCACCCATACTGGCAGAACAGGTAGTGTTAACCCCAGAGCTCAAAGCTGTCTAGGAAGACCACCAATGCTAGAACAGTTAACATCATCACTATTGAAAGAGTGATCTTGGTGTACTTCCCTGTGTACCACCAAGATATTATTTCCACTAGTACTATAGAGAGCATAAAGCCTATTCTGGATACCACATATGAGCCTCATGTAAGTTTTAGGAATATTCCCAACATTGGTGCAAAAAACACCAGTATTTGCAGCATTTTTAACAAAACACAATATTTAAAATATGTGCAGCAGTTTCCCCTGATTGGGGAAACTGTTGTGGAAAACAGTGTTTCAAACAAAAATTTGAAAATTCTTTATAAAAAAGGCTATACCTTTTATACACAGTCCTGTCTATGGCCACAATGCCAGCCAGTGCACTCCCGCCCTGCCCCTTCCCAGCTTGCAAGGCCATTCACCTCCTCCACTTCATGGAGAAATTACCCAATTGGGAAACCAAAAATAG
This sequence comes from Entomophthora muscae, assembly GCA_014839935.2. Lineage (NCBI taxonomy): Eukaryota > Fungi > Entomophthoromycota > Entomophthoromycetes > Entomophthorales > Entomophthoraceae > Entomophthora > Entomophthora muscae. Next base: position 205,824 of record QTSX02002919.1, on the reverse strand, counting down.
TGATTTCTCCAAGTCCTCAAATGGGGATCTGCTGCTCAAATCAGTAACTTGGCCAATTTGGAGTTGGTTGACAGCCCCAATGATACAAAAATTCATGCCCCAAATTCATTAAATGAATTTGGGTGCATGCAGAAGGCCCAGCATTCATTATTCCAGTGCAAACGGGAGTTTAGCCAAAAATTTCCCACTGCCAACATCCAATGCCATCCAAGAAAGAGAATTTCCAAGACATCCAAATGTCTTGGGTTCCCAGTCTAATGCTTCCCAATATTCCTTCCCCACAGGGGCACTACTATATAATAAAGCCCCATTACTTAATGATAGGTTGTGCTATCATTGAGTAAATTACCCCTAAATAGTATCACATAAATCACTTCAGCTTTCACTACTAAAGAAGCCCTTGAAACTAAGCTTTGTCATACCTTCTCAGGAGCTGAAGATGAATCATCTCATCTTTTCTGCTGTAACTACAGCCTACCTAGAGATTGGGGGCCACCAAAACATGTTTGAACTAGTTGGCCCTACACCCAAATATACCAAAGGGTACCACCAAGGGGAGTCAGCACAGCTTCACTCCTCAAACCCACACTCTTGACCACAATTGGGGTTTACCTACTCTACAATGCCTATAGCAGTATAAATCATTACTTACTATGTACTGACATAAATTTCCAGTAATTCCAGTCAATTTAACGTCAATGAAAAGGTGTTGTGTTAAGTATTGACAGTATACACAATTCTCACCTCCTTGACAGGGTCCCTTTACCAAACTTAGCCCCCTATTTAGCTAAAATACTTCCTCTTATGTTGGGTTATTACAAAGCCAGGTCTTGCACATGAGAAGTTTCCAAAAATTCTGAAAGGTAGAAAAAACAATGATCCTGTCCTTGGCATTAACCACATCATCATGTAGGAGGGATTGTTCCTCATGTCAGGATAGCTTCTGCTCTTCAGTTAAGATTAACTGATCAATGGATATTACACTGACACCTTCAGTGCTAAGATCATACCTCTTATCAGTGATGTATCTTTTAATTTAATGGTATCATCAACAGAGGCAAATTGGGAGTCATTGAGATTCAGAAGGGTGCAATTAACAGCCTCAGTGGAGGTTTTATCCCTGGTGGAGGGGATGAATTTGCAAGGAAACCAACATATAAGTTGGTAGAGAGAATCAAATGACTCATTGCAGTCATCTCCAACAGTTTATGCCTTAAATCTGATGAACCCATAAATTGTGAGCCTTGCTGGGCAACCAAGGTTATCATATTTGAAGTGATGTTGGCAGATTTTCTTCTTCATGTTGTTGCAGTTGAAGCTGTAGCCCTTATAGATAGAACCAGCACCATCCTTATTTGATATTGCTGGATAGCACTTGGGAATTTAGTTGGGTACAGCAAGGGTGCCATTGTGATTGTAAATTTTATGAACAGTGTTCACATCCAATGACTAAAACTGTCATCTACAGGAGCTGTCAAGATCATCCATTATGATGATTGTGATGGTCTACATGGAAGCAGTTTTGCAGGCAAGGGTTGATTTGGCTTCAAATAAAAATGCTATGCTGAAGATTGACAGTGTGTGGTTGGTTTGTTGCAGGTAGAGGCCTAGTAGGGAATAATGGCTACTAGGGAAGGTAATGCCTGGCTAGTAGGTAAAAAAGGACTATCAGAGGCAAATGTTGTCTTCACCTGGCAGGAGATATTGGCTGCTGTGGGCTAGAGGTCCTCACCCAGTAAGGAAATGTGGCTGCTAGGGGTGAGGAACAAGATAGCTTAGCAGGGAACTTTAGCTGCTTGGGGTGGGGAGTTATCTAGCCTGGTAGGTAGTGTGGGCTATACAGGCTGGATGTTGTTTAGACCCTGGCAGGTAACACAGGATGCCAGGGTAGGAAAGTGTGCCAGAATGTTAGGTAATTTGGTTACCAGAGCTGTAAGTTTTTGGACCCCTGGAGGGTAACACAGACTTCCAGGGAGGGGAGGAGCTTTGAGAGCTTTAAATACCCTGATAAACTTACAGGAGGTCTGTGAGCAAGCACTCTACCTAACAGACTTGTAGGTTGTCCTTGTCTATATCTCTATAGAAGCTTTGGGGAGATCCCAAAGTAAGCATTGGAGGGCATAGATATGCTCAGGGGTGTCACCAAGGCAGTTGCTTGGGAAGCAGCTGCAGAAATTGATGTGATCACGCCTCTGAAAAATAAAACTGATTAATTTGCAACTGAAAGCCCAGACTTAATCACCTGGGTGATTAAAAACAATGACATAGACGTTGATAATCTATAGTTGAATGGCCTAAGTGGATTGCCACTTAAAAGGGCCCAGTCAAACACCAGTTTAATGTAGAATCATGCCTGGGTCTACAGGCTTTGGTAATGAGGACTGAGATTTGGAACTGAGATTTAGGACCGAGGTGGTTCATAGTGTGGGATCTGAAGTGAAGACTAGTAAGAAGAACTGTATGATCACAGTGAAAACTAGTTGAGGGAATGTTGGTTCATGTTGAAGTTTGGAAACAAGTTGGTTCATGTTGAGGAATGGCCAAAGGACCAGAAGATCATAATGCAGGATTAGCTGATCATGATTCAGGATTAGCCAGAGGACTAGAGGGTCATGATGCAGGAGTAGCTTATCATGATACCGGAATGGTCAAAGGATCAAAAGATCAGAATGCAGGGGTAGATGAAGGACTGGTTTAAGCTGCTTGGTGACTGAAATGGGCTGTTTGATAACTGAGATGGACTGATTTCTGGCTAGGCTGAAGGACCAGAAGATGATGGTGCAGAACTAGCTATGAAACTGAAAGATGGCTTAGAAGGACAAGATAGACTGGATAAAGAAGCTAAAATGCTGGTTTTGGTTTCTTAAGAGAGGAAATATTAAGAAAGAAGCAGTTAAATAATGATTTAATGCTGCCAAAAATATGATAGGAAGAAAGAATTAACTATCATATTAAAAGAAAAAAGAAGAGGAAATATTTTACAGTATTTAAACTGTTAATTTATTAAGATTTGATTGAGTGAAAAGAAGCTGGAAAGAGGCCAGAAACAGAACAGAGAAACTGTGAAGATGAATGGTCAAATTTTTGCTGAGAACAACTAGGAGAGGCAAAGGGCAAGCAACCGGCATGTTTGAAGCTGTGAAATGTTGAAGAAAATGCGGGGAAACTTGGAGAAATGTTGAAAAATCAAGGGTTAAAAAATCCCCTATGTAAAATCTAAGCAAAAGCGCTAAGATTTGCTGGAGAAACATGACAGGAATTTTGGCAAAACCGTTTGAAACACGGAGCAGTTGCTTATCCGGAGCAAGACAGCTTTGGGTTTTAACCATAGTCAAGAGCAAGTCATTCAGGTGAACTGTTTGGCAAAACTGTTAAATCAAGGCGTTTGATTGGCTGCAAGTCAAAATTTATTTGATCAGTGGTTTGAGGGCTTTAACTTAAGAGTTAAAGCCTAAAAAATGAGGTGCAGAAGCAGAAAAATCAAGGCTTTCATTGGCTGAAGTAAGTAATAAGGCTTAATATATCATAGAGAGAGAAAAACTGGATAGTTTAAGCTTTGAAAAACCAGAGTTCTGAGAAGGAAATTGGTCTGAAACAAGGAACTATAAAAAGGGGAGTTATCTGAGGCTTTTCAAGGACTGAATCAAGTGGATTGAAAAGGTCACAAGGACTACAGAAGGAGCTGAAGACAAAGTTAAAAGTGCAGAAGCCCAAGATAAAGAAGCTAGAGCTAAGGATAAGGAACCAGAGCTAGAGCAGAGCGCAGGAGCCCAAGACCAAGTACAAGGAGTCCAAGAGTTTGTTGGTGGACTCCAAGTATTGGCAAATCTATATTTTTCCCATACCCAGGCAATATATCAGAAGGTTTCTAAGGGGATCTTCCTTCTGACTGTAAATAAAAGCTTATTACAACCCCTGCCCAAATTTTCCAGTAATCAAAATACAAGCCGTATTAGTGAGCTACCCTATATCTTTTACCCTAGTCAAGGGGAGGAATATATCTATTGTCAAAGTTCTAAAAGATTTGCCACTAGTAAGTCTTCCCAGGAGGAGTGGGAGAGATTAACTAGGCATCTTGAGATGACAGATAGGGGAAGGGAGTTTATAGGAAATGAGTTCACTAGGTTGTTGAAGGACTGGTGCAGGCCCACAGAGGGGTTAGTGCCTGTTGAAGTACAGATGAATGGTGGGAATGCCCACCTAGTAATTTGAAAAAGTACTGAAAGAGTTTGCAGTCATTCAGGATAAGTATAAACTTCTAGCAAGCCACCTACCACTTCTAGGAAATGACAACTCCTCTAAGCCAGTCCCTGGCTATGACCCAGGACACATTTTGGGGACTGGTGACCAGGAACCCCACAATGATCCTAACATCCATTCCTTTGAAAAGACTAAAGTTAATTAGGAATTTGGGTCTGGAAATACGGTAATGGAAAAACAAGGCTTAATGGTCCAAAATGATTTAAAATGTAAAGAAACAGATCAAGAGTCAACATTAGGCTCTATTATTGATTTGACAGCCCTGCACAGAAAAAACTCAAACCTGGAAACTTTCTTTGCTTTTCATCTCTTGGTTTGGATCTATGTTTCAGAGAGAAATTTAAGCTCCAGCGTGAAGATTCTAACCAATCAGAGTTTACAACGGGTCTCAGTGGTGTTGTCAACAACCAGCAGGTTCAACAGGCTCCTTAAAGTCTACCACTTTATTTTAAAGTATTTTTAAGATAATCAATGCAACTGAAAAGATAATGAAACCTTGTAACCACCTTGCCAAGAACCAAAATTTCAGGGGAAGTAATTTAAAGTCATACTGGTGATGAGGAGAGCTGTTTAGAACTGTTAAGGAATACTTTATTTTTGAAACTTCCTTTGCACAACTGCCCAGTTTCAGGTTTAACTTCCTTCACAATTTCCCCAAACTAATTTCTAAATAAGCTTCTGAGGGTTGTTAATCACAATCTCTCAATAAATAAAGAGTTTTTACCCAAACTTAAATATTTTTATTGCTTGTAAGACTTTTAGGAACTCTCTCATGAAACCGCCTAAACTTTCCCCAATTTTGGGGAATCAGGATTAAATGAGGGATTATAATTTTGCTTTGTACTTTATTACAATTGTCCATCCAGATAAAAGCAAGCCAGGGGACAGTAACCAGCACAGAGTACTGCAATAACGGGAAGTGGGCGCCATTGGTGCCAGGGAAATGGTACACAGCCTTGTTATTTTCAACCAATCCTCCCACCAAGCAACAAGATTGATATGCAACAAACAAACCTGTTGAAACCAGCCTGTTTTGTCCATTTTCTTCTGTTACATTGCTTGCCTACTTGGGAGTGTATGCCTTCCTTGGGAATTCTAATCCCTTACTTGGGAGATACCAAATTCTAGGGGAGTTCTTGCACCTTGGTATGGTTTTTATACCTATTGGTTCTATGATCACTGGGTTAAACCCTTATGCCTTAATCCACCATGTTGGGAGATTATTTACTGCAGGGTGGGTTCCTGACAGGAGCACCAGGCTCAGGTTTCTACTCAGGTTCCTAATCAGGTTCTGAAATGGGGACAGTGTGGTGGTTGAAGTCAGAGAGCTTCTCCTGGAAATCAGAAGGGGAGTACACAAATGGAGAGTGGGGAGGGGTTGGGCTTGTTTCCTCAGGCTATAGTGAGGGTGATGGAGTCTTGGGGGGCGCTTTAGGCCTTAGCAGGCTGCTTCTTGGGGTATTTTTGGCCTTGAGAGGGTTGGAATTTCCCTTAAAGGCCTTGGAAGAAGCTTTGGGGTTGGATTTGGGAAGTTTCTAAAATGAAATTAGAATCAAAATATGGCAATTTGGGGTCAGTTTTTAGAGAGAAAATAAGAACTTTTTAATATAAAAGCATTAAATACTCTTACATATAGTTGTAGAAAAACATGAAAATATATAATATCAGAAATTTAGAGCTTTTTATTATGTAAAAACAATTATTTTCTTAGTAGCGCATATATAAAAGACTTTGAGTTTTTAATGAAAGCTCACAGTCAAAATGTTGGATTTGAGGTGTTTTAATTGAGATGCTGTAGCTTAAAAACATATGGTTTAGCATATTTTTTATTTTAAAATAAGAAATCCACAATGAAGCTACCTCAACCAGTCCAAAGATTAAAACTTGAATATCTTGAAAACTAGCTTATACAAACAGGGTTAAAAAGTATCCAGTTATTTAGAGAAGGTCAAAAAATATATATTTTCAAAGTTTCAGTAAATTTCTTACATTTTTTATTTAAGTGGTTTTTAGCGTGAAATACTTTTTAAAAGTGGAAAGAAAGAATTTCAATAAGGGAATCAATATAGCATAGAGTGGCATAATATGTGATTTCCCTTTATTTTCCCCTATCCATTACATGTATCAAATCAATTGGGTGATATGAAACCTAGTGGAATTTGAAGTGAAGTAAATTGAAATGGCGTAATCAACACTGTTTATATTAAAACCACTAATAAATATTTTATCAATGAAACCTCTTTCACTGTATCTCTGTATATATAAGCTATAAATTACATATAGAAAATGGGGTTTTTACCCAGCAATGATAATCAATAGTAGGACTGCTTTATTGGCATTATTTAAGGTTGTTTCTATTATAAGTGTCTTGGATTAACACTATAGGAACATCTTCTGGTAAAATACAAAAGGCTTTGATTTGATGCTAGTATAAGCTTATTTTAGTACATGATAAATGGTGTAAATTGAGATGGCGTAAACACGCCCCTCACTAAGGGATTTCATATGTAAGTAAAGTTAGCAAAATATAGTTAAATTGATTTGACTTGAAATGACAAATTTGAAATGCTGTATTTTTGAGATGCCATACTAAGAAGTTATAATTGAATTTTAACTATTTTAGCATTTTTTGTTTTTTTGTGATTTGAAATCACTAAGGCAAGAAACAACATATTGAATTAAATTTGAGATGGCGTAAGTTGAGATGTTGTTTTGAGATAACATGTCCTACCTCAAAGATATCTTCCATTGGATTTAGAAAGGGAGAGTACTGTCAGGGCCCAGAATGGACCAGACAAAACCCTATGTTGCTGTAAATTCACTGCCACCTCTGGCTTTGGATCAAACTGTTTCCCTCCGCTGCACCAAAAAAGGGCCAAAAACAACAGCCAAGCCATTAAATTCACTAGAAGATTTAGCCCATACTGTTGATGAGAGATTTGTTCTGGCCTACCCTGCAGATCCCCCTGCTTTGGTTGCCCTGGCTTGCAAAGAAACACTGATCAATTTGGATTGTTTGTTATCATGGTGTTGTCCTCTCTTAAAAATTATCAGGAACGGCCAATCAAATGATGCCACATCAACAACCAGAAATAAAATGAATCTGAAATGGTTGGGATGCCTTCTAGCCAATCAGGTGGAGCCGCAGAAATTAGGGTAAAACTCTCCAGTCCCTCTGACCCTATCCAGAAAAGTTTTTCTCCTAGCCAATTGGATCTAGGTCCAACTGTCATGTGATTACTGTCATTGCAAGCCATTCCTTTTAACCTAGCAAGGGGACTTTCAGTCCCCTGCTTGTCTATTTCCAATAATATTAAAAGTTTTGGAGCCATCTGCACTTTATTTTAATTTGTTTGTTGTTGGGAACCCGGTTTTGAGTTCCTACAGCCTAAAGATTGTGGTGTTAGTTGCTGTTCTGAAGCTTACCTTGTGCCAACCAGTTTCAAACCTGGCTTCTCTGGGATCTTATACTAGAGTTATTTTACCTAGTTGTTGTCTTCTCTGCTTTTGCTTTTGAAAACAGAGTTCAAACTTAAAATTTTCAATTGATTTTCACTATAATCTCTATTATTATTTTGAACTTTCACCTAAAATTGTTGTCTTCAAACCCGCTTTTGCTTGCCGTTACTATCAAGTCATCCAAGACCATAGTAAAGCTGCCCAGACTCACTCTGTTGCTTCTTTTTCTGCCTTCTGTTAAGATTACCCTGCCTGGAAATTTTCCTACTGTTTTTTTGTCAAAAAATCCTACCAACCTGCCCCAAATTTTGTGGAAATTATTTCTATGATACTCCCAGCTATTAAATTTGTGGTGTTTTCCCTGGCTCTGTTCCTGCTGCTTCTGTGATCTACCTCCCCAGACTTGTGGGGAAAATCTCTTTGTCCGCCCGGCTTGTGGATAGAGACCCTTCTAGCCTCTGGGATTTCCCCAGCGGTCTTCTCTTTTCTGGAGAGGCTGTGGTCAAGAGCCTGACGTACAATGACTTGGATTTGGACACCGTGGATCCCACCTTGCCCACCTCCAAAGGAGACATGTCTTCCATGCCTCTCCCCCCTAGCGTAGTCCAGAGCAATCCAGTACCCCTTGTGCCCCCCAAGGTGTCCTCTCCCACTCCCACCTGCACCACTTGGTTGCTTGCCGGCCTGATGTTGATGGGCTTGAATGCCTACTTCCCTCAGTTGTCCCCCATGTCCTCCCTGTGGTCCCCCCTTTGAGCGGCTGTCCCAGTCCTCCACTGGACGGCATCCTGGTGGTTTGTTTGCCAGGATGGGAGCCAAACTTAGTTAGTTTAGCCCCCCTCTCTCACAGTTTCATAGGTTTAATGCCTGTAATTGTGCAATCAATCAATTGCATTACCAATCACATTGATTGACCAAAAGAAAATCTTAATGCTAAGTGGGGAATTGAACCCTGGTAAAAGCCAAACCTGGGGACAATTGGAAACTGTTCTAACTCCAAACAAAAAGAATTTTAATTGGCCCACACCCTCTGAAACCAAGTAATTGGGACTTGGGTTGCCAAATAACCCCAAAATCCTCTGCCAGCTTCCTGTGACAGAAATTGCAGGATAGTATGAAGCTGTTTCTAAGTGGTGGGGAATTACCACCCAAATCCATATAGAATTAATGATTAACCACCAATTTGGATTCAAATATCTTTTTGTAAAATTTCCAATTGTAATACCAGGATTAAGCAGAACAATTAATCCTAACCAAAGTAGCCCAAGATAAATGGCCTGAGACAACATCAAAAAATCTTCAGAGTAAAATTATGGACATTGGGAGGCACCACAATTTTCAGTTTCAAGAATGGGGGGAGGAGCTTCAAAATTGGTTGATGCAAAATTGACATTAGGCGGCACCAACAACAAAGTTCTGACTGCAGGACCCCATCTTCCAGAAATGATTCTGTTGAGAATCAGATTGTACGGAATATATTGTAACAACCCAACCACAGGATGCATTTTTTTAAAAATTAAATTAGAACTTGGGATAAATGATTTTTATTGAGTAAAGTTTTGGGAGGACTCAACTCTTAAGAGTTGAAACAGTGAAAATTATTCAATATATATCAGAAAAATTGACTAAGCAATACCACCTGAGTCTTGACTTCCTATTCCTTCCACATTGTCAAGTAAGTATCTGGTCCAGGTTGCAAAGAACCCTTGTGTGACTAGTTTCTGACAATCATGCTGATTGATAAGCTCATATTGGGTGAGCCTCAAATTACGCTAATTTATCAATGTCAATTTGGAAAGGGGAACCAGTTTCAGCTGACAGACTGGAGCAGCCATAACCCATTTCTGATTGACTGTTTGATTTAAATCTGTTAACTTGGTCAATTTTGATAAAGGTTTCCCAGCTTTTTGAGCCTTCTTACTTGGGCAGATAATTCCTGGCATGATGGAACCTACTGTGCCACTTCCCAAGGGCAAAAATAGTGAATTGAACCTCTTAACTGACAAATCAGGGGCCGCCAATGGAACCCAACTCAAGAACAACTCATTGACAGCCAATAAGAAGTTGCCAGTAAGTACAATTGCAGTTTACCAGCAGGGTATAGCTGAGAACACTGACAACCCTTCCCTTGTTGACATCTTCACTTAATAAACTTTTGTTAGTTAATGCACACTGAGCATTTATACTTTGCAGGAGTTTACTATGTTATCACAAATTTTATACTGTTGGTGTTATCTAATAGAGAGTACCTGCAGATCTAACACCAGTGTTGGGAGACAGAGCAACTTCTTGCTGCCTCCAACCTACCAACCACCGCCAGCCTTTACCCCATCTCCTAGAGTGCTGGACCAAGAAATAATTCCTGCTCCTGCATCACGCCTCTCTCTTCCTGGTGTTCTTCTGCTCCAACAACTTGCCCAGTCAAGCCCAGCCATGAGCGCTGCCACAGGAGAACTTCCTATTGTTCCTCCTGCTTCATCATATGATTACAGTAAGCTTGGGTCCGCCTATTTGATCATGCTGGGGCTCACTGAGCAAGTGATACCCCACATGGGAGTGTGGCGTCCTTGGGCCTCTGCTGCCAACTATGTGATTAGGATGGCCCCTGTCATCTACTGGGCCTTCCAGGCTTGACCCTTTCCTTTGACTGAAGGGTCCACTGAAGGCACCCTAGGCCATGAAAAAAACTCACATATATCTACAAGTCAAGTCCTTCATTGGACAGCCAACTTGCCTGTTAAGATGACTTTAATGAAGTTTTTTTGGGACTCAAGTCTCAAGCTTTGAGGTTTTGATACTCTAGCTTACCTATAAGAGCACCAAAGTAGGTAAAAATAAAGAAAACATTAATTAGAAGAGCATGATAATTTTTGGCTGATTTATGTTAAATAGTCAATTTTTCACTTAAAAACTAATAGGAAAGAAACAATCACTTGGCATGAAAAAAAGTACAGATAATATTGCCTTTAACACCAAAGGAGAGGTGTGTTGGGACTTAGAATTCAAGACTTAACTGATATATCCTATTTTGTTGATATCTATGCCACAGCTTTGGCTATTGTTGTTTGCTTCTCCTTTACAGTCTTTAGCTGCCTGTATTTCTGCAAACCTTGACCCATTTCAGCCCAATCAGTGTTGGTCAAAAGCCCTCAACTCCAGCTTTCAGAATCTTACTCCCACCAATATATTTTTGAATCAGGTTTATGGTTTACTCTTACTTAAACATAGTGTCTTTATCATCTTCTTTTCATAGATTTGGGTTTAAAAGACCTCACAGTTATTTTATTTCAAACAGTTCAATCTTCTCCTGTTTAGGCTTATCAATAAAAACTGCTGTATCAATCCTATCTGTATTGTTTATCCTTTGGAGATAGTGACTATTGGAGATAGTTAAGCTCAGGTTTTGATAAAGCTGAAGCTGTTGCTGAAAAATTCTGAAGCCTTACAAGGTGGATTGGGGTCACTTCTTTTGGGGGGATTCTAAATCTTCAAGGAGATAAAGAGAATGTAATGTCAGTTGAAATATAATCAAGGTTTGAATTCCATCTAGTCAACATTGAAATAGTCTGAATGTGTCCATCCACAGCAAAATACTGGGCCAGAAGACACATAATTATTAACATATAAAAGTGATATATATTGTTGATCTCTCTTTAGCAGGGGTTTAACTGGTAGGCCAAATAGTTTTGAGATATCTATGCATGGAATTACCTTGCCTTTATAAATAAACATCTGTTAAATATTGAGCTTAATATATAGTGGATGTCAACATGGAACTCTGGAAAACTTAAACCTGCAGTTGTTAATTGCAGATGGCTTGAAAATCATTGTACAGTATAATATTCTGATTGATTGAATGGCCAAAAATTGAGAGAATCTGCAGGGGTATACCACATAATTATTCCTTACCAGTAAACTTAAAAGGATTATTCAGGATACCAAAGTCAGTTTCTCAAAAAGAGACTTATTAATTTGTAATACATGACTATATAATGAAATATTTATCATCAGAAGAAATCTAATAAACACTTAGAAATTATGATACATGCAGCTGATCCCTTTGCCCTGATGGTCAAACTACTTGAGGTTCTACTGGGTTCTGTATACAATATAAGAGCTTGTTCCTGACCTGCAAGAAAATCAAGAGCATTTCTGGCAACAGCGCCCATGTTGATACTAAAAATGTTGACAGTGGCCATGTCAACACTTTTAATGTCAAAACTATAGTAAAGTGACAAGCCGTTTTACTAGATGTTGTTTCCTGGATGTTGACACTTTTTTAATTAACAAAACACTTTACCCTGAACATTTTTAATATAAAAATTATTTTAAAATACATTAATATAATAAATGACCCCAGAGAGTTCAAAAATGCAATAAAAAATACCATAAGTAATAAGAATAAGGAGATATAAGCAACTATTTTTCAATTTACTATGTAAATTACACTCTTTATTATAAAATTATTTTTTATTCCCATAAAAATTAAAATTCTAATGAACCAAAAATAAAGATATTTTATATATTATAACGACTACAAAATATAAAAAATTCTATATTTAATTTATTATACTTTATATAAGTATAACTGAAAATATCTCATAGCTTAAAGATAAATTAACAAAATATAAGATATTTCTTACAAAACCACATTGAAACTGTATCTGAAACTTACTATTTATAATTAAAAAGATTATTAATATCCAAAAAATTAAAAAATTAAAAGTTTAAAAGTAAAAAGTATATAGGCAAAGCAAAGTTTATTTGGCTAATTAAAGCCACCAGCAAGAGCAGTGGTGACATCTTTAAGGTATTTTTTGATTTCTGCCACCTTATACTTTTTCTTGACCACCTTCTGCACGTCCTCCTGGTAGTCTTGCTCCTTGGACTTCCTCTTCTTGGGGGCCACCCAGTTGGGCAGGTCACAGAACTTGGAGACAGTCCGGGCCTGCTCCTCTTGTAGCTTGGAGAAGAACTTGTTATATTTGGGGTTGGTCCCAAACTTCACCTTCAGGTGCTTATGCCAAACCTCAAGGCTAGAGGTAGTCTTCATCTCCCCCTTGAGGCAGGTACCTTGAAAGTTCCAGGGGGCAGTGACCCCGCTCTTACCTCTCCAGGAAGTCACCTTTTTGCCCACCCATTGGCGCTTAAAGTAATCCAGGTAGCCTTTGAAGATGGTGGAGTGCTTCTTCACGTAAGCATCCTCCAGGAGGGCCTCAAAGCCAAACCCAGTATGCTTTGGGCACACAAAAGCCAAGGCAGCAAACTGATTCAGGGCAAAGCAGCACTTCCCCTTACCATTTTTAAGATACTTCTCAAAAAGGTCCTTCTCATTCTTGATATTCTTGACAAGGGCCTGCCTAAAATGGAAGAAGCAGCCCTGGACTTCTCCATTGAAGGTGGCCTGGAAGGCTCTGAACTGAGCCTGCTTGAAGTCCATTATGATAACATTTAGCCCAAGTGAGCGCGCATGAGCTAGCTGCTCAGCAGCTATGGTTGCCTCATCCTTCTCAGCGGAGGAGGGATTTGCCCTTGTGGTGTGGGTGGGAGGGGGAAGCTGGTTGGTGGGAAGGGAGCTCAAAGCATCCTGGACAATCTTGAAGGCTCTGGTGTAGACTTCAGTCTTGGCATCAGGAAGGAGAAAGAACACAAGGGGGATGACCTGGTCATTAAACTGCCCATGCAGGACCCAAAGCTGCTTGAAGATGGTTGGGTAAGTTGCAAAGGTGCCGTCGCACAGCCAGGTGGTAGCAGTGTTCAGCTGCTCCAGGTTTTGGGTTATGGTGTAGGCTACAATTCTATCCTTCACTTCCTGCTCATTGTCATGGAGCAGGAACATCTCACCATCCTCTGTCTTCTTGAGGGCATCTGCGAGGATAAGGTCCTTGATACTGGTGGCACTCTTGGCCAGGGGATTGGAGGCTTGAAGCCTATCACTCACAAAATTGACCAACTGGGTGTGAGTAGGGACCCTCCTGAGGTTGTTAGGGGACAGGTACTTGCAAGCAAGCACAGACAGCTGGATGGCAGAAAGGTCTTTGGAGGTGGGCATCACCTGCACCAGATACCACTTGAGAAGGTGGGCTATGGTGATGCTGGGCATGATGCAGGTATGCTTGCCCTTGATGGTTTGGACCAGATCCCAGCACGCAGTGTTGAGCCGCACTGGGCAGGAGCAGTCCTCACAGGTGTAATGGCAGCTCTTGAAGCCCCGGTTGGCATTGTTGCAGCTGAAGATATACCCATTGGCAACCATGGCCAGCCCACCCTTTACACTCATGATTGAGAAGTATTTGGGAAAGGAAGAGGGAACCTTGAAATTGCTGTCAACGTTGCAGATGTTGTGGGCCAACAGAGGGTCCCAAGGGCCAGCAGGAGCATGGCGGAAGCCAGGGAAGTAATTGGGGCGGGGCTTTGAATCATCCCCAGATGAGCTTGAAGGGGGGAGTTTGGCGGGGGTGGAGAAGCAGAAGGGGGCTTATTGTGGTGCTCCTCATGTGCAGGAGACTTATCTTTGGGAGGGGTCTTTTTGCCTTGCCGCTTTTTCTTGGTTGGCTCCTCATCAGAAGCTGAGTTGTAGAAACTGTGCTCTGTAAGAGAGCCATCAGTTTCCTCTCCCCCAGTGGAGTGAGCAGAGCTCTTCTCATGAGAGGGCTCAGGGGAGGGCTTTGGTGAGGGCTTTGGTGAGGGCTTTGGGGGATGGTTTGGGGGTGGCCTTCTTTAATGAGACAGGCTTTTTCTTGGTAGATTTGGTTGGCTTAGAGGGACGCTTGGTTCCTTTGGGCTGTTTGGAAGTGTTCTTGTCCTAAAATAATAAGTAAAATGGTTTAAAATAAAGCAATGTATGTAAAAAACAAACAAAACAACTTAAAAAGCATAATGTACAAAAATTAAATCTTAGATGGCTTTTATTGGCATGTAAAAGTTACAAAATACTTGTATAGGTTTTATTTTATTATAGTTTTAAATAAATAAATAAATTAAAAGTTAAGATATTTATGTAAAAGTATTATATTTAGATATAGATTTTAATTTTAAAAATTAAAAAATATGAAAGAGCAAAGTCAAAAATACAACATAGCAAAAAATGAGAAGTTTTTATTATGTAAAACATAAAGTTTTATATATGAGAACTGAAAAGCGTCAACATTATGAGTGACAATTAGCAAAAAAAGCTGAATTCTCACTGTCGATTACAAAAATTGTAGACATTATTTTTGACGACATTGTCACTGTTGACATTTTTTTGAAAATTTACTATGTTTTTTCATAGTACGCTTAATTAAATTTAGCGGGCTAGCAAAAATTAAATGTTTTCTGTGTGTTTTTGTTCACATATAAAAATTAAAAAAAACATATAAAAATAAGTAAAAAAAGTATCAAGGTTCTTTATTCTTTTATTAAAAATTATATTTGGGTAGTGGTAATATGATATTTTACCATTGTGTATATGTGAAGTTGTGAAGAAAGTTGTTTTCAGTATTGAAAAGGGTAAAGTGTCGACATCGTCACTTACGACATTCTTTATATGAGGTGGCATATTAATCTAGGCTTAATCACGCCACTCTAATTTGCTTAACTCCACCCCAGGGGATGATCACAAGCAAATAAACGACATTTACGAGTGTTGACATTATTTTTAATAATAAATTCTATAGTAACTTATATAGTAACTCACGCTTAAATTATTGGATTGCCGTTAGCCACCAATCCACTTAATATATTAAAGCCGTAATAAGTGCCACATATATATTTATAACATGAACCTTTCAGCAATCAAATGTATGTGCACTGTATTTTTTTATATATTAATTTAATAAAAAATATTTTTAAATGTGCACTTATTTTTTTACTGTAGATGCTTCGGTTTTGTTATTAAAAATAAGTTATGCTTAATAAGTGTCGACATTGACACTTTTACGTCGTGAAAACAAATAAAAAAATAAACTAATTTATATTAGTAAAAGTAAAGGAAAAATCTGGTTAAATTGAGTTTTTTTATTAAGCTTAATATTAAATTGTGTCGAGATGGCCACAATTTTGTCGTGTTTTCTGGGTTCGCACCCCTGAACGCTTTAAAAAAAAGAATTAAGCTAGCGCGACTAGCAAAAAACATAGGAGATTTAGAGTTTCGAGTCAACAGTGGCCATGTTGACATTATTATTGTCGACATAGGCGCTGTTGCTGTATTTCTCAAGCCAGTTGGTGCCAGGTTTAGATCTGGGACGGCTCTGTGGATTTCATCAGGGGGACGGATTCCCATAGTAAACAGACTGCAAAAATGTTCTAGTTGATTGCTCCATGGCAGCCTTAATATATTTCCATGCCATGATTCTGATAAAGTAGTTCCATAACAGGCTCCGGTCTAACTTTTATTGACTGATTAGCATTCTAGCCAGTTTATTAATGTTTTGGAGTAGCTCCAGAACTACAGGAGTTCCAATAAACTCCCTGATTTCTTAATCCCTTTTAAATCTCATGATACTGGAGCTTCAATTCAATTATTCACAAGAGAAAAATGTATCTACACCTGCATGTATAGGTTCAAAATCTCATCAGCTGTGCTGCTAATAAGTTACACCATCTCTTCTTCCAGCTAAACGCTGGGAGTTATAAACTCCAAGCAAGCTTATATGTACATTTTGCCCGCTGTGGAATAGCATATGTAGACAGAATGGATGTATTTGAAGTTAATTGGATTATGTTGGTCAGATCTGCATAATGGAGGAATGCTGACTAAACGTCTTTGGTATCGAGGCAGATGGGTTTTATTGAAGCCACTTGTCACTCCAAGATAATATCAGAACCTTTTGCAAGATCATTGACAATGTCATAGAGAAGAAAGAGAGCAGCACGAACCCTTGGATGAGCAGTGAGAGAGCGGGCCTATCGGTTGGGTTAAGTAGTAGTATATACTTACTTGGATGCCAAACTCTTGGACGTCTAAGAGGATTTGGCGGCGAATCTTGGCTTCGTCAGTTAGCTTCGTGCTAGCCTTGGTGTTGCGCTTAAGCTGGCCTAGGATCTCTTCTGTCCGCTTGAGAGAATCCAGAAGTTCTTGGATCATCTCCCCATAGCTGAGAATAAATCAAATAAGCTGATGTCTCTTACCTTTTGACTATTTTTGTGAGGCAAGAATCAATCCAATCTTGGCGTGTTTCTTGGGGAACGTCGTTAAAGGAAGACTCGGATTTGACGCGATGCATTTGGCTAAAAGCTGTATGTACATAGGGCGAGAAGGCAGTTGGGAGCTAAATGTTAATGATATGTTGGAATCGAATTACAGGCTGGTTTGTATGGCGATATGTCAGAGGCACTGAGTCAATACCTCGGAGCTTTTCATTTGCAGCTTTCTCCATTTGACTGACTAAGGCTTTTGCATTAGCCTCGTTTTGGCTGCTGAGCTTCTCTAGGCTTAGTTCAACAGCTTCGTGAATAGAGAAAGCATCGCCTAGCGTGGCCAGTCTTGGCTCAATTATATCACTAAACACATGTTTGTAAGCAACAACAAAGCGCACTCCGTCAAGCCAGAGTTGCAGCCATAATTCCCAGTCGCCTTCTTCAACTAGCGTATGTTGCCAATTTAGGAAGCGGCTGATGAGTTGTAGGGTAAGCTTCCAAAAGCGGTGCGATAGGGCAGAGACATAGATCCCTTCAGCCCAACACTGAACCAGAGTATGGAGGGTGATGTATGGCGTTAGAAATGTAAAGGATTCTGCTCCGGGGATTTCGAGTGGCATATCCTCTGTCTACATTCGGTATAAGCTTTTTCAGATCGTTACTTATAGTTTTTCTTTGTAGTCGAGGGTCCTTGGAGAGCTGCTGTTGATAGCAGGGCTCAAGCTTAGAAAGAAGCTGTTTGATTCGGAGTCGAAAATACACATTAAGCGGCCATCGCTTCATGAACTCGCGGTAAGTGGCTGAATCGCGGAACCTTTGTACAGCACCCACGTCAGGGAACAGGTCTTGGAATTTCATGAGAAAATCCACAGTACGCGAGTAATTCTAAACATTAGACTGTCAAATATCGCATACCAGGAAAAAAATGTCGGGGTCAGCGGCGGCAAACACCTGATAGTGACGAGCCGCAAGCTTGGATAGAGCGGTTGAAATGGCTGGAAACACAGAGTTGGTCAACAGATCCACCCTGAGCTGGCTGAGTCGGTACTGACACATTTTCAATATAGGGTCGCAGCGATCGGTTAGAAATGTAAGTAGTGGGTCGTAAACATCCTTGAGATTAAGAACCATCTCCTTGGGTTTCGACATGCCACGTAAGATTTGTTCAATGGCAGGCGTGACTACTCGGCCTGCAAATTGCTCTTCACAAACAGTGGGGTGTCCTAGGAGGTCATAGGCCCGAAAACACTGAGCAAGCGCTACAAGGTCGTCTTCTTGATCTTTAAACACAATTACACGATCTAAGCATTGCGTGAAATGAGATTCCACTTGCTTGAGTATGTGTCCTCCAATCGCATCTACTCTCTGATATTTAGAATCACTTGGTTTAATAGGCATACTGGGACTAACGTCGATATCAAGGCTAGATCCTTGCCCTGGTGAAGTAAAGATAGTATTTGGGAATATTCCACTGCAAGCCGTTCAATAAATTTGGAATCACTCCTACAGTATTTAGCTTGTGTTTGGGGGTTTTGAATTTACTGTGTTTCTTCGATTGTCCAATTATTTTCTGCACTTGAGTTGGCTTCAGGTTTCGAAAGTCCGATCAGCCTTTCCATCTTAGAAACAAGTGTAGTGGCTCGAACCATGAGCTGTAAGAGATTCTGTTCGGATAAGTTACTTTTAATCTAAAAAATCTGAAATACTTTCTTTTCGCGGAGTTCAATTTGAATCGCCAGTTGCTTGTCAAGAGCAGATTCTTCGGTGTCGATAAAATCACGGAAGTTCTAAGTTATGTTTAAACAATGGAATAAATTAACAGTGATCGCTCATTTCAAACATATTAAATCATCTCAATTGAATTGGGGTTTTTGGGAGGAAAACTGAGAGCTATAAGCGTTGGTTTGGGTTATAATGGTATTTAGTATTAAAGTAAACATGTAGCAAGCCATGTTCCCAAGGGTTTACAAGATGTCATTATATTTAAGTGAGCAATAGCTTTGAAAATTGAAACAGAAATGCTTTTGAGGTAAATATATTTTTAGATCTTTCTCAATTATAAAGGCCACCGAAATATCTGAGTGAAGAATGAGCTGAAAAATATAGAAATAGTGAAACAATATTTTGTAAGTGAAGATAAAAGGGAACTATATGTTATAAATGAGTAACTTTATAGGTTTTTGGAGGGACTATTGATTATCTTGGGTTAAAATGAATGTAAAAGCAAATTCTGCACATCTTGCTAAAAGTCTGCAAACGAAGTAAATAAAAAGGAAATGACTACCTCAACCTCTTGAATAGAATTGACTATAACGTCAAGAGCTCGCTCTACACCATCACCAGTATCATCCAGCTTAAAGCAGGAATTAATCATCTCTTCAGCGTTGGCATTAAGTTCATTTTCTAATGCTTGGCCAATAGTAATAAATAGCTCATGCAAATCCGTACTCAGTTTAGTCAGACCACAGTTAGGTCTCAATTGAACAAACTCTTCTAAAGAAAACAGACCACCCAAATATTTTCCACGCTTGACGGAGGTAAAGGAATTGAAATGGGACCGAGAGCCTGACTTGATCGAAGCAGGGGGCGACGTGACACTAGGGGAGGTCCCAGAAGACCTTCGCTCCATGCCAACTGATGATACTCCTGGAGTGCTTACTGCCATATGGGATAAGCTAGATCTTTCACAATAAAATGAAGTCAGCAGTCCAGTCTGGAACTTTCCTGTACCAAAGTGCGAAGTGCCACGCAACTCAAATATTACCAAAATAAAATGATCTTTATACCTGCCACTGTTTTCGGCCCTTAAGATTTTTTGGTTTAGTGGTATATCACTACTAGGGCTGCTTCTTGCTCTGGGAAACTCCTATCAAAGAGTTATTTTAAATAAGTTTCATATTCAATGTAATTCGTCTTGGCTTAAGCGGTCTTTAGCCGGAAGCTAGCCGGGACTGGGCCGAAGCATCCCTAATCACTGCCTGTCACGCAGCCAACGCGGAATTGATTCTTGGACAATGCAGCTTGGACCAAGATACTGTAAATTCAGAACCTAATGGAAGAAATACGAGATTGTCAAATCCTTGGTCCAAATTTCAAATCACATTTGCAGGCAACTCAGCTGAGTGAAAACTAAAATATTTAATAAAATCAATCATTTAATTTGGCTTTTTTATTTATTTGAATTTGCCAATTTGAATCCCTTGAGCAGATAAATCAATCAGCTAAAGACAAAATCCATCAAACAAATGCAGGATACATGAATCAGAAAGGCAGGATTCTAATGTATTATTTGATATTTCCTGCAAGTCTAATCAATCATAACCAACATGAAATTATTAATGAATATGAAATTGTGGGATTATCAAATCCAAGAACCAAATTTCAAATCATAATCGAGGTGAATTTGGAATAAATTTAATTTATGGGCATCTCAAACAGGGAGTCAAAGGATCTAGAGTGGATTTGTGCCAATTCTTTTAGGAATCACAGGCATTCTCAAAAATCACCCAATTACATTTTAGGATGGCTATAATTTAGATCCTATTATTCACCACTTAACATGCTTAACAATAAAAGTGACTAAAAGATACACTCCTCTTTTTTGTTTAATTTTTTAATAAAAATTTATTATGTCTTCTTTTGATAACAACCAAATAAACAAGCTGTTCCCTGGCCTTGACAAAATTATGCAGGGCTATGCCGGGTCTTCCATTAGTGAAGCCTCTGTCTATAGTCACTCTCAACCTGCAGGCCCCTCCGCAAGCACTACCCAGGAGTGTGTTCTTTCTCACACATCCTCAAGCATGGCCCTGTTTGCCCATCACACACAGGCAGCTGCTAACCCAGATTGCGTATCAACACTAGCATCCAGAATCAGCCAAGTGAGCCATGGAGTCACCCAGAGAACCCAGAATCCAGAAACAGCCAATCAGATGGCACTGTCTGGTTCCCAAGACAGACACACCCCACCTCCAACCAATCAGCCTGCCAGACGCAGAAGAAAGCTAATTACCCCAGAGATTGTTCTCAAAATGGTCAAAAAATGAGGGATGCTTATGTCTCTTGGGGAAATTGTGGCTGTGATGGGTTTTGCAAAGTCTACTGTGGCTGCAACCCTGCAAGCCCACACCAACTGTGGCCCCCTCCCAAGAAGACCCCAACTGGTACCTGTACTTCAACTGAAGGTGAAAAGGCCCACCCTCTCATGATGGCTATCATGGAGTGTGACCTGCAGATGCCCCTGGTCCAGGTACATCTCCAACTGGGACTTCACAGCATTTTCACCAATAAGAGAACAGTTAATTTGTGGATGCACAGAGTTGTACTTGCCACAAGAATCTTGTCCAATCAGGTTCTCAGTGGTCCTAGTTTGGTGGATACCAACCCCTACGGTTCAACCATTATTAAGTTTATAAAAGGGAGGGCAATGAGGACGCACAATGATGTCATCTTCTTGTTGTATGCCAAGATTGCTGCAAGTATCCAAGATTATGGAGTAAAGCATATCCAATCTGACATTTACAAGTGCGGCTCAATTTTTATCAATCTTTTTGGAGTTTTGCTGGAAGTTTCCCTAGTGGGTGTCAATTATTACTCTACTTCATCAAATACTGCAGATGGTTATGCCTACCAGACAGAGATCAGGGACATGCTGGAGGAGTGGGTCACACACAAGCAGTGCACACAGTTGTACTGAGTGCGGAGATGGAGCAGCAGGAATGAGCAACAAAGGAAATCAGGGCTGTGGGTCATACCTGCTGGTCCTACCCCATCAACTACACTGACATGCATCTTGTAGATGTATGTCTTTACAATTTTTTCCTGGCTCTTAGGCGCTTAAAGCCTGCCACCTACAAAAAACTATGCACCCGAGTTGAAAAGGGGTTTGAGCTTTTACCATCCATCTTTGTCCAAGACTTGTCTGATCTTATAATCTTCTATGAAAGTGATTGTGGTAAGTCAAGAAAGAATCCCTGTCTCCCCCATGATCATAAATTTGGTATGTCAATTCTGTCAATGTGATGGAAGAAGAATTTGAGCAATTAGAGCAGTTGGATCTTACTGCTTCTTACCAGTCAACCATTCTTGCCTCAACCCCCCCACCAAGATCAAGCCAGCTACCTGCCAACCATGACCCCCAACTCATCACCCAATCCATTCCCACTATATCTGATACCTTCCCTTTTACAGGTGCAGATGAAGGCAACATACATTCTGTTCATTCCCTCCCCTATTTGTCCTTCAACAAGTAAAACAAAACCTTTCTTTGTGATAACTTAATAAAATTGATCCAGTAGTTTTCAACCCTGTTGAGATAAACAAAATATTATTCAGTTTAAAACACATAGGTTCAGTCACATAACAAATTTTAACTTTTTAGATAGAAATAGAAGCTAATTCCACAGAAAATATGCACTATTTGGCCAAGATGTCCAGTCTCCCAACAAACTATGAAAACTGGGAACAAATTTATGATGATTCAACAACAAATGTACCAAGCACTAGAACACATGAGTTCAGTCACAGAACAAAGCTACTATGTTTACTATGTTTTTTAAGAACTGATGGAACTCAGTCACAAAAGTTACAAACTCAATCCAACAAGGAACCCCAATAACAACTGGAATAGATAACAAAAATATCAGTTAACAAAACAAATATGTGGATCTATAATACTATTGCCAGCTCATCCTAATTAATATATACAATCTAGAATATGAAAGGGAAATAAATGTTCTAAGTGTCTGTTTTGGGATAAAAATTATAAAAAGTCAAATTTATAAATACATACAATTAATAGTGCACATTTTCAACCAAAATTAATTAATATGGAGATTTAAAGACCTAATTTGCAAAAAACAGTAGTAACTACAAGCTTTTATGCTACTATATATGAACCAATAAAAATTACAATAACTAAATTATATAGATATATTGATTTTAACTTTCTTTTATTTTTTATAGCAAATGAACACATCCCAGCAGCAGAGACAAGGAGCCAGAGAAGTACACTGCAGATGTGAACACCCTTGTGGGTCAAAGAACAGAGTGGCTGTAGCCCAGGAGGTGGACAGTGGGAGCTGTTATGTTATGCAGTGAAACCCAATCCCACACAAAAGCAGCAACAAACCCAGGGCTCCAGACTGGAAGAGCAGCTAGTGTGATGGAAA
Source organism: Entomophthora muscae (assembly GCA_014839935.2). Lineage (NCBI taxonomy): Eukaryota > Fungi > Entomophthoromycota > Entomophthoromycetes > Entomophthorales > Entomophthoraceae > Entomophthora > Entomophthora muscae. The sequence continues at coordinate 182,815 of QTSX02002919.1, read as the reverse complement.
TTGCAGGATAATAAGAAGCTGTCTCCATGTGGTGGGGAATCACCCACCAAGTCCACATAGAGTTAAAATTTATTCACCAATGCAGCTTCAGATACCGTTTTGTGAAATTTCCAAATGAGATACTAGGGTTAAGTAAAATAATTAACCCCAACCAAAAAAGCCCTAGATAAATGTCCTGCAAGAGAATCAGAGTGTCTTCAGCATAAAATTCAGGACATTGAGATAGCACAAGAGTTTCAGCTTCAATGGTAGGAGGAACAGCTCCAAGATTGACAGGCATTGGATTAACATTTGGCGGCAACAATGACAAAGTGCCAACAGCAGGCTCCCATCTTCCCATAATAATCTGGCATATGATTAAATTGTAGGGGAGGTAGCGCAAAAGGCCAACTACAGGATGCATTTAAAATAAAGATTAGAACAAGGGATAATTGATTTTATTGAGAAAATTTTGGGAGGACTCAACTCTTAAGAGTTGAAACAGTGAAATTTATTAAATATATATCAAAAATTGACTAAGCAATACCACCTGGATCCTGGGCTCCTATTCCTTCCACATTGTCAAGTGAGTATCTGGTCCAGGTTGCAAAGAACCCTTGGGTGACCAATTTCTGACAACCATGCTGATCAATAAGTTCATATCTGGTAACCCTTAAATTACGTCAATTTATCAACATCAACTTACAGGGGATCATATTTGACCGACAAACTGGAGCAGCTGTAACCCATTTGCAATCAACCGTTTGATTCAAGTCCATTAAGTCAGTCAGTTTTGTTAAAGGTTTTCTGGCTTTCCAAGCTTTCCTACTTAGCCAAATAATCCCCGGCATTATGGAACTTACTGTGACAGCTAGCATCAACCCCAAAGTCCCAAAACTGACCAGAAAACAACCAAGGTCACTGCCAGGGCCTGGCCTGATAATTTTATTATAAGATTTAGTTAATTTATGTTTTAAGGAAATAGCTTGAATTCACATCTTCAAAATGGCGTATTGATCTTATTCCTAGCTGCTCTAGACCCTGACTTATAGACAATAATTGATCTGATTGCCAGAACACGCCAAATCTGAACCAATAAGGATCAAAGAACTGGTCAACAAACACCAAAAATAAACCCAAGCATAAATCCATAATGACTGAATCAATCAGAACGGCCAAATGCTTGTTGGAAAGCCACTGAGGAGGAAAATTCAATTGCAGTAATAGTAGACCACAAATTAAAGATCCATGTAAAGGTGGAATATCTTTTAATTGGGTTTGCCCTGAAGGGTTTGCCAATCCCAACCAAAAGAGGTTTGAAGATTAGTCAGCTGAGCACCCAGATTAAGCCAAGCATAACTCATCAACATCTGAACCAATTTAAATGTCAAAACACTCAATGAAAAGCTACTGATAAGGGAAATCTAATATTACGGGGTTTAGATCATGAATTGAAGGTCCATGCAAAGGAAAACCTTATTAATTGGAATATGAGTGAAACTGGTCATGAGGTGTTCTATCTTACAAGCAATTTTTCCACCAAGAAGTACCTACAGGAGACAAGAAAGATCCAGAAGAATCCAGAAGAATCCTGGAAAGGGTATAAAATAACCCTATCTCCCCTGCTTCACATTGTGATCATTCTTAGTCTTGTCCAATAATAAAGCTCAAGTTCATATCCAAGTTTGATTTGTTATCAAGATTGCCATAGAAAAATGGACCCATGTCAGGACCCCCTGGGCCTTGACAGTCACCACCACCTGAACAGTAAACAACACCATCACTGAAAGGGTGACCTTTTTATACATCCTGTATATCACTGTGATGGTATTTCCATTTCTATCATGGAGAGTGTGAAGCCTGTCCTTGATTTCACATATGAGCCTTAAATTGTGACAGAAATCACCAGATAATAAGAAGAGGTCTCCAGGTAATGAGGAATGACCACCCAAATCCAAATGAAGTTGATGATTAACTACCACTGAAGCTTCAAATACTGCTTGGCAAAATTTTCAAAAGAAACACTGGGGTTTAACAAAATGATTAAACCCAACCAAAAGAGCCCCAGATATATAGCCTGTGGAAGAATTACAATTGTCTTCAGCTTAGAACTCTGGACATTAAGAGGATACAACTGTCTCAGTTTCAGATTAAGAAGAAAAGACACCAAGATTCAGAGGCATTGGAGTAACATTAGGGGGCTCCAAAAACAAATTACCCAAGTCAGGGCTCTATCTTCTAGTAATAATTTGACTCAAGATCTAGTTATACAGGATGTAGCAGAGTATAATGACTACCAGATGCATTGTTAAGATAAAGTTGGACCAAAAGAATATTTGATTTATTGAGTAATTTTGGGGGGACTCAACTCTTAAAAGTTGAACAGTGAAAAAATTTCAATATGTACCAAATTTTGACTAAGCAATACCACCTGGATCCTTGGCTCTTATTATGTCTGCATTATCTAAAGAGTACCTTGTCTAGTACACAAAAAACCCTTGAGTGATCAATTTTTGTCAAACATTCTGATAAATGAGGTTGTATTGAGGGACTCTCAGATTATGTCTATTTATCAGTGTCAACTGGCACAGGATGAGCAAATCAAGCTGACAAACCAGGGAAGCAGTAAACAATTTATAATCAACAGTATGGTTTAAAGCCATCAACTTAGTTAACTGTTTACCCAACTTACAGACTTTGCAATTAGTACAGGTAATACCAGGCATTATGAAAACCACTGTGGCATACATGAGTGGTGGCAAAGGTCAAGAAAATTGTTAGGATTGACAATTCTTTTCCTCTAGGAACCCAGGCCCAGGAGTGGGATTCAAACCCTGATTCCCCACAGGCTGCCAGCCCTATGGATGAAAGGGCTGCCTGCCCGCATTTTCTTGAGACTGAGCCTCCACAAGCTGAAGCCCCTGCTAAGTCCCAAAGTCAGAATACCAGCGCAAGTTGGGCTATGGTGGTACCCAAGGAGGAGCTTCTCAAATTGCCTAATGGAGGCAGAGAAAGTTCCTCTGTGAACTTCATGAACTTGAAGTCCTCTTGGGTAACCAATTGGATTCAATCATCAAAGGAAAACACGGGCTTTAGGCCCAATCCCGTGACCACAGCCTAAAATCAAGTGACTGATTTGGACTTCCCAAACAATGAGAGAACACCCAGCCAAGGTGCCATTTTGCAGCTCCTACACCTGGGCCTCCTGGCCACCCACCTGCATTTTCCTCAATATTTTGAAGGAACCCTTATGGAAAATACTAAGTTTGGAGGCGGGATGCTATATATGCCTATAGATGCTGTGCTCAAACCTTATTGCCATTTTTGAATAAAGGTTATGTTACTTTGGGTTACCCTGCTACTGCCTTATTTTGTATTTGTCATCTATCAATTCAGTACAAGATCTCCCAGTCCTCCTGCCCCTCCACCTGCAGATTTCTGTCCTCTAGGTGGTCCCTTTGGCCCCATCCACTTCATGGATTATCCTTCAAAGCCTGAATATAAGGACTACACCCTGGAGAAAATACTTGAATTAGATCCTTTGGCCCCGTCCACTTCATGGATTATCCTTCAAAGCCTGAATATAAGGACTACACCCTGGAGAAAATACTTGAACTAGATCCTTTGGCCCACATACAATCTGCAGTTAGATACAACCGTCAAGGCCTGTGGATATTATCAACACCCAAACTGTTTTGAGGGAAATTCAAATACCTTCCTGCTTACAACCTCCACATGGAATCACCTGTGACCCCCAAGCCTATGCCCGCCTCCTCACCCAACCTCCCAACTGACCACACAGGCAAGCTATTTGGGATTGTTTATATCACCCTCACAGGGGTGATTGATACTATAATCCCGGCTGCCGGCCCATGGTCCTGGGTGGGGAAGTCCTTCTCCTACCTTTTTAAATTAGCTCCTCTCTTGTGGTGGGCTCTACCTGTAAAAAACCCGGTCCAAATTAACCCAGAAAACAACAGGCTGGCCATCCAAGACTGGATCCCTGACAAAATGATAAGAAGACAAAATACTATCAAACCACAAATGGTCAGCAGGTGCTTAAAAAGGTTGATGCGCTCTATAGCAAAATGCCTATGTCCTGTGTTGTGGCAGAGCCTTTGGAGTTGCTTCCCAACACCAAAATCCTAAGTAAAGTTTCATTCCAAGCTCCACTTGCAAGACATTTACCAGGATCATCAAGGAGACACATAACTACAAGAAGGCTGCAGAAATTGTTGGTATTTTGGCAAAATCTGCTCATCAACTTCATAATATGTTCTCAAAAACAGGTATCATTCTCCCTTCAGAGAGTCCTAGAGCAAGCCAGTCCTATTAATTAAGGAGAAAAACAGAGCATCTGTCAGTAGAAAAAAAAACTGCCATCTTGAACTAGAAAATATACAGTAAATGTTAATTCTGTTTTTGTAATTGTGACCTCAATTTCTTTTTGCTATCATACCGTTAAGAGCTTACAATTGTCAAAACAACGGGGTTGATCCCCCAGCAAGGTTCCAACTAAACAGGTTTGTGACCTGTAATCCAACTTTCCAGTGACTTGAAGCCAAATGCAGAAATCAAATCAAATTACCAAATCCAGCAACATGACCAAATGATGATTTCTCCACAGTGGACAGCTCAATTTAGCGCTTGAATTATTAAAAGGATCAACTCACCTCCCTAACAATCCAACCAAGTGATATTCATAATCATGTTCCTACTATCCAGATTCACAATAACTATATAACATCAGTATATCAATAATAATAACCATCTAGTTTTCAATTATTTTCCCCTTGTAACTCTGCTAAAAAAGCACAGTTACAGCACAATTCTCATGGGAAAAACTTGGGGTTTCTTCATACAACCAGAATAGCCCAATGAACATTGAGTGCCATCAAAAATACACCAATATGTTTACTGCTCTCAAGGAGAAGGGAACAGTGAAGTTTACTATATTGATGAATCATCCTTTGCGTTTTCCATGCACAATGCCTACAGCTATGTTCCCAAAGGTGCCAAGGATGCGTAACCAGGTGTGTAGCTGTTTGTTCTGTAGCCTTCTCAATGGTAGCTCTTCTTGGTCCTCTTGGTACTGAGCTGTACCAGATTATTAAGGTTTTCACAACAGTAATACATTTCTCAAATTTCTCCAATTGGTTCAGGAGCACCTCCAAATCACTAGCTTGGGGTTCACCAACATCATTGTGTTGGACAATTTTGGGCTTCACAAAGTGGCCAATATTCTCAAAAAGTTCTCAATGATTAAGCCTGGCAAAGAAATTGGCTTTCAGCAATTGGCTACAGTGCCTTTACGCCTTTTATTCCTCCATGACTATTCACTATTCTTGAATCCAATCAAGGATGTCTTTAGGTGGCTCAAGAAAGTTACCAAGAAGTGGAGATCATCTTGGCCCAATGACCTGTTTAATTTGCTGCAGGTAAGTGTCTATACCCTCCCAGTTGAGACTATGGCTTAATCCTATGGCTGAATTGATTTGTTTCTCACTGTGTGCTTTGCCAAACAGCCAATCAATTAAAGGCTTAGTAATTCCAAATATTTTTTTAATATTTGCTTTTATTTAGTTTAATTTTTATCAACACACTTTTCTGTAATTCTGCTTGATATACCGTCTGGTTTAATAAAAATTAACAAAGTAAAGATGAATGAATTATTGAAAAGTTTATTATATATATATTTTTTTAGATTAATGTTTTAAAAATTTAGATGTTAACTATATATATAATAGATTAAAATTTGAATAGGAGTTAATGAGATTTATTGGGGATTTGATCAGTGGAGTTCTAGGGACTGTTTTTGAAATGGACTGGAAATTTTTATAGCTAAGATGTAGGTTGAAATGGCTTCCTAATTATATAACTTGCAACAAATAGAATATAGCAACATTGTGATAAAAACAGACAAGAGAATCTTTTCTGGTGGAGCTGACATTACATAGGTGGTTGTAAGAATAACTGCATCTTGGATAGCATGCTCTATTGAGCTGTATTCAGGGGCAATTTTTTCCATATAATAAATGGAAATTTTCATCTGGCTTGATTATTACAGTAGACAGGTTGTGTGCTTCTTCTTTAATCCCCATCATTATAGACAGGACCTAGGTAAACAATTAAGTGAAGTCTCTGCCCCACAAACAGGGCTGAGAACTTACAAAATTTACTATATAGGATACTTAACTTATTTCTTAGGGACATAGTTGCAAAGGTTTTTTCCATGGTTAGCGGGATTCCAGTCTTGTTGGAGCACCAGGAGGCCTTGAAGTCTCTAAGGACTCCCACAACCTGGGACGTGATGGAAGACAGACTGTTGGTAAGGTTGATTACTTTGTTTTTAAATTATCTATCTAGTGCAATATTTTATACTTGGGCAGGAAACAGAATCTGCTTTATTCTTGTACTCTCTTCATTTTGGGTAAGTTGTGATACAGCATAGTGTCAATAAAGTCCCAGAAAAAGAGGGTGAATAGTTTGTGGAAGGTGGGGTGGAGCATACTGGATGAGGTGGATCTTTGGGGCCACAGCCAAAGTTGTGGCCCACCATTCAGTGTCATCTGGGTTTTTTGAGCTTCTCAAGTTGTGTTTGGTTGATAGGGTATGTTTTGTTTAATTTTTCTAACACTTCAGATTAAACAGTTGGTGTCAGAACCAGCTGACAGCCAATATAGGGAATGTAGTTGCTGTAAAAAGTCTCAGTCACATGTGGCTTCAGGAATTGTTTTAGTACTTCTTTGTGCTCATCTTAATAAAAAAAGTTAGTATTGTCTTTTTATTTATTTAATATTTTATTTTCTTACCTTCTTCTATATCCTTACATGTTGTCCCTTTGACATGGGCTGCTTCACGGGTCTTCTCACTTGAAGGTTGCTGATCATCTTTTGTTGGTTTCTGTTTTTATACTTTTTAATTGCTCAAACATCTCTGGATCCTTTGCCCACACCTCTGAACTTGCAAACCCCTGTGGCTTGAACCGTATCAAGATTTTGTGGTCTTGAGAAAAGATCTTTATTGTTTATTCTAGTAGGGATGTTGATATAGATTGTATGAGGACAATCTTTGCTACCAATTGAGTATAGATGGGACTACAGCCTGGCAGTATTCCAAGTCCTTAGGAGAAAACACACAGGTCTGCAAGTAAACAGCAGTGCATTCTACTTGGATACTTCTGACTACTAGGCGTTAGCTAGTAGTAATACAACAATAGAGATCCTTTAATCTCTATCTTCAAGGGTGAATATTCTGCTCAATCTCTAATCAGGAGATCACCTTATATAGGGTGGATAAGCCCTCTTGCCAGATTATAATCTGACGCTTCCAACTTTTACTAGTCAGTCTACCTGTTCCCCAGACTGCTAGTTTCAGCCCCCAGAGTTAGGCAGCCATGCCGGTCTGGCATGGGACTTCAATAGATTACCGGACCTCAGCTTATCTCCTCAGCGTATTGGCGGCACTGGTTTGTGGTTTATGCATATGCAAGTTTGGTTACCCTGTCAACTGGGTTTTTGAATGGTGCATTATTCTTTTTAAATGACCTTCTATATTGGTCATAGAATTTGAGGTGTCTCCAAGCGCAAATGTTTGGCAGGAACCATCTTGCATTATTATCCTTGGGTATTCCATCTTATTGGCTGTGGGACGTTCTGTGCTTGTGGTTGGGAATCATCAAGCTATTTCAATCAGGTTTGATCCAATGGGAGAACCAGTATTGGATCAGGATCAATCTTTGGAGTAATCTTCAATGTACTGATTAGTCAAAGCCAGGAGCAGGATCAGCTGATGCTTCTTTAAACTGGCTAGCTGTATGGCAATTGACTGTCTAACCAATCAGCCAGGGGAATAATGGTCAAGTCTACCATATTATTCCAGAGTCCTGACATTTCCCCTGGCTAGACTGGCCCATATATTCTTCCCTGGCTCAGAGATCTTATGCATATGGATAATACATCAAATTAATCAGGATATACCAACAAGACAGATGCCTTTCAGTATATTGCCAACATGCCTGATGAGGACAAAGTATTATTTTATTGTCTTTCCCACAAGGCGCAGCGTGCATTGATCTGCGGCACTCAGGATGGGGATACTGAGTCAATTTTTACTGGTTTGGATGGTTTGACTCGTGCAGAGGAGCAGCAGGATAGCACCCTGCTGGAGGCTTTGACGTCAGACGCATCTAAGTATCAACCGTCCATTGTGCCCCAAGAAACACAACCAATTTCAGGGAAGCGTCCCAGTAACAAGCCAGCAGAATTGCGCCCAAAGAAGCCAGTGGTTGTTCCAATGCAGGAGACTATGGGTGAGCAAGTCTTTGATGCATCTCCATCACTAGTAGTGGGAAACTCAGTGGTGACTTTTATTAGTCAACCTATAAGACTGGCATATGCTAACCTATTTGGTAATACCCAAGAGCCCTTATATCACTAGCATCAAATTAGAAAAGCTGGGTTTTCCTTCTTGGGTTTGTTTTTTGGGAGGATATTATCCCTCAGTTCTTATTTCTTGCCATGCAGGATTGTCCCCATCATGACTTGAAAAAGAGGGTTATGCTGTCTTCTGCCGGTTTCTGTTTAGTCTCTGAGCAAAAGAGGATTGAAGAGCTCAATCAAGGTTTAGCAAGCATCATCTTGGACCCGGCAGTGGTTTGCTCAGTAGATAGGTCTATCTCTGGATTTGTACTAGAGTTTTCCATGCAAGCAATTTCAAGCTGATTCTTGCCTTTGGACCCTTATCCTAAGCTCTACTCATTGTTGTAAATAACTAACTTGGATGTACAAGATAGTTGTATAAGTAGGGCAACTTGTCAGGCCTGGGAAGCACTTCATTGCAGAGATAGACAACAGGCAATTTGCAGAATGATCTCGTGCAGAGACCTTCTTCTTACACCAGATCTGCGTTTGCCTATGGGTACTTTTGACAACATGGCGGCTCATTGGGAGAAGCTTTGTAACAAAATAGGAGGTATTCAAGCGCGCTTCCTCAAGAGTACCGCCATATTTCCAACTTCATGGTTGACTGTGTGGTACTGGCTTGTGTTTATCCTCTTTATTATGGGCTCTGTTGGGTTGATTCCAACTATTTGATGATTCCTCTTAATTTGTTAAATTCTCACAGCAACCAATTGCTGTTTGCCGCTTATATCTTCAGGTGGTCACCTTCCTCTTTGCAAAGGGTCGTCAGTTCTCATTTGTATCCCTCTTTAACCAATGGAAATCTGGCCAACAGTCTGTGGTTAATACTGAGAGCCAATAAGGGAGTGGCTCAAGTAGCAGTGAACAGGAAGGGAGTGATCCAGATTATCAGGAGGGTGACCCTTGACAGAAATAAACTTACTACTTCAAAATTCATTTTTTTCTTTTTTCTTTTTCAGCTATAACTTGTAAAGTTTAATTGGTGCTAATACTAGGCAAAGAAAAGAAAGGTTTAAGGAATCTGGAATGTAATCAATTTATGAATTGTCCATCTGCCAGATTCTTAATAGTATATGCGTCCTGTGAGGCTTTTTTGATAACCTTGAAAGGATCCTTCCATAAGCTGTCCAACTTATGGGATCAACCCACAACCTTGTTGTGGTATGAAACCTGGCTTCCCACTTTGAATTCCATCAAAGGACAGTTCTTTCTGTTATCGGCTATCTGGCCTTTTGCTCTGGACAGGGAGGTTTCTGTGAAAGCTTTGTCTTGAAGCTTGATGAGTATTTTGGCTAACTTAGTCCGGTATTGCTGATAAGTCATGTCTTCAGGATTGCCCATGGTGGAGTACAGGATTGGTGAAATGGCAGGGTGGCAACTATAAAGCAACTGAAAGGACAAAGACCTGGTAGTGCTGTGGATTGATATGTTGTAGGCAAAGACCACAGCAGGCAGGAACAGGTACAATTCTGAGGTACGAGTATCTGCCAATTTCCTTAGGATGGATACTAATGTTCCATTCACTCTCTCCATCATACTATTTGACTCAGATGGTATGGAGGGGAGAGGACTCCCCTCATGCCCATGAGCTTGGTCAGCTTGGGAATGACATTGGCGGTGAAATTGGTGCCATTGTCTGTGAAGATGAACTGAGGACATCCATGCCAATGGATGATACGCTCTAAGATGAAGGTCACTGTGGACTCGGCACTTACACTCTGTAGTGGCTTGACTTTGACCCACTTGGTTAAGTGATCAATGGCCACTATGCTATATTAGAGGCGCCCTACGCACATTGGAAGCAGACCTATGATGTCTATGCTCATAGTGTGCCAAGAAAATCTTGGTTTCACTTTTTTGTACTGATGGCAACCCACAAACGGTTTCTCATTCTGGCACTCAGAAAAGCAAGTAAGGGTCTCTTTGACGCCAAACAGCAGAGACTCCCAATAGTAGTGGAGTTGCAGCTGGGCAATGGTCTTCCAGAATCTTCCATGGCCCACTGCCTTGTGGGCAGCAAGTATGATTTTGGGCCTTTCTGACAGACAAGGGAATAAGTACTTTTTAACTGTGATATTTGTAGAGTTTGTTCTCTACTTGACAGGCCTTTCTCAGCTCCCTTAGGATGGCCTGGACTTCCTCTCACTCATTGTCAAAGGTGGTCTTTAACATTTTATCATACATGTTGTCTGCTTGGGATGATACCAACACTATGGTGGGCAGTCAAGACAGGCAGTCAGAATTTTGGTGGCTAGCTCCAGGGTGGTGAACTATCTTGTAGTCAAAGGCTTGGAGTTTCAGTGCCTATCTGGCAAGGCGTCCTTTGGGCTCTCTTAGATTCTGAAGCCAATTGAGGCTGTCATGGTCTGTTACCACGGTGAAATGTACGCCATGCAGGTATACCCTAAACTGATTATAGGCGTATGTCACAACAAGGCATTATCTTTCTGTGACGGTGTAGTTTTGCTTGTGGACATTAAGGGACCTACTGGCGTAGGCTAAAGAATGCTCAGCTCCTTGATTGTTGTGCTGGGATAGCACTTCTCCTAGTGCTGACAACAATGTGTTGATGTGAACAATAAAGGGCTTTTTGAAGTCCAGATACATCAAACAGGGATGGATGAAAGACTGGTTCTAAGAGAATCAAAGGCAGTCTGGCACGCTGTTGTCCATTCAAAGGTAGTTCCATTCTTAAGGAGGTTGAACAGTGGCTTGCCAGTTCAGGAGAAGTTTGGAATTTAGCGTTGGTAGTAGCCAACCATTCCTAGGAAGACTTGTATGTCTCTTTTGCTCTATGGTTGCTTCATATCTGTGATGGCTTCAACTTTTTCAGGTTGAGGGCAAAGTCCAGTTGTATCCACAATAAAGCCAAGGTACTCAAGACAATCTTTGAAAAACTGGCACTTTCAAGGCTTTATCTTCAGATTGGCATCAGCCAGTCTTTTGAATACAGCTTCCAGGTGATCCCAATGTTCATTGAAGGTCCTGAAAAATACTTTATTTTCATCCAAATATACCAGAATGCAGGACAGCTTGAGGTCTCCAAGAATCAAATCCATGGCTTTTTGGAACATGGCTGGGGCTTTACACAGACTCTGGGGCATGTGTGTTGGCTGGAACAACCCTTGAGAGGTTATTATTGTGCACTTCTCCTGTTCTTTAGGCGGTAGCTCAATTTTCCAATAACCAGAAATTAGATCCATGACAGAGAAATACTTGGCTCCACCTAGTTGGTTGAGGGCATCATCAATCTGTGGGAGAGGGTACAAATCCTTCTTGATTATCAGGTTGAGCCAACAGTAATCAATCACAACCCTATTGCTATTGTCTTTCTTCTTAACTATGAGCATAGGAGATGCCCAAGGGCTCTTAGATGGCACAAGCATGCCTCTATTCAGGAGCTCCTTAATATCCTTGCTCACTACCTCCTTGCTGGCTTTGGACCTTCTAATAGGACAGAAGCAAATAGGTTTTTTGGTCACCAGTGTCAATGTGATGAATGACATCAGTGGCGCATCCTAGATCAAAATCATCTTCTGCAAAAATGCAGCAATACTTTTCAAAAAGAGTGCTGGCCTTCTTTCATTCTTTATCTCTCAAGGACAATAGGTCAGCCAAAGGAGTGGTTTCATAAGTAAAGGCTTCTACTTGATCTGGCAGTCCCATGTTGGAGAAGTCGCCTATACAATGAAATGCCTCTATCTCTATGACTGGGAGGAGATGAAAAAAGGCAACTACCTGGTGCTTCTTGATCTTTAGGTTGAATTCCTGTAGGTTAGTCAATAGAACATGAATTTTGTGTTGCCCAGGAATGATGATTCCAGGGGCGACACATGGTTTGAAACAGGAGCGGCTCCAAGGCTGATGGATTGCTCCGTAGAGTCCTTCAGGTATATCTAGGGTCAATCCAGAGTTGATGACCATCTGGGTGCCGCTCTTTAGTGTGAAGGTTGAACTTGATCAAAGGGGAATGCCTTTGTGTTCCTTTATCTGTGTAGGCAACCACTTGCCCTTCTTTCCTTTGATTTTGTATGGTATTGCTACTACTCTGTCCTTGTAAGCCAGGGGAATGCTCTTGGTCTCCTTTGGTGGTATCTTCTCCTTGGAGTAGTAAAAAGGAATTGTCTGACTGAGAAGGGTCAGGGTGTTCACTTCCATGTCCAGCTTAACCCCATACTTTCAGAGGAATGCTGTCCCAATCAGTATATCATAGTTTTGACTGGGTAGAACAACGGCTGGCAAAGAGACCACAATCAAACTAAACCTCATTGGCAATGAGCTGTATGCTCTGACTGAAGTGGTGGTGTGAATCCTTGTGGTACCATAGACTTTGGAGTGGGCCACGTCTGGAGCCAAACCTAGCCTTTTCACAAGGCAGGTTGAGACTATGTTAATTGGGGCCCCACTATCTATAATGGCCCATAATTTTACCTTATTTATGGAAATATCAGCATAAGTACATTCTGTGTAAGATTCAGATTAGAGTTTTAATAAATAAATACCCAGAAGTCTGGGGTATCAAAGTATTGGCAGAGACTTTGGACAATCTCAGGAAAGTTGGCTTCTATAGTTTCCAGTGGCATGGAGAACTGTACACCTTTCAGTGGCGGCAGGCTACTGGACACGTTTGGGTTAGAACCAGTACATACCTCCTGAACTTGAGCGGTGTAGGGCTTGGTGACAGTCTCTATTGCATTGGCGTTGATTTTCCTGGGGCAGTCTCTCCCTTGGGTGGGGATTGTATACAGGTTGTCTGCTACTAGCTTATGGATAGAGTCCTCCTCAAAGTTTTTCTCTGGCAATAATAAGTCAGGAAGGGGCTGGCTAATGGTTGTAGACGTGCCCGGAATTGTTGCCTGGGGAGGTATTTACTCCTTGCTGATAGGCAAGAGGTTGGTTTCACTGACCTCAGGGCGCTGACTGGCTGTTTCTTGATTGGGGTCCTTTGGAATGGGAAGGGGTTTGGTGGGTCCAGTACATTCCATTACTGGCCTGCCTTCCCTTTTCCCTGTTTGGCAGGTTTGGCTACCATGACCACATTGACAGAAGGGGGGCTAGGCTTCCCTCCTTGGCATTCTGCCGTAAAGTGGCCTTGCTTCCCACATTTATTGTATTTACCAGAATTACAATAGGATTTATGTTCTCCTTTTGACTTTTCTGCATCAGGTGTGGTTTGGCTGGCTTGGAAGTTTGGGATTGCTCCTTAAAGTTGTTAAAACTTTTACCTGCCTGTCCCTTGTTTGGGGCCTCAAACTGCAAACCAAGCCTGCTGAGATAGCTGGTAATCTTCTTTGTGTCATTAGACTGGTCAAGAACAGGAAACATCAAGTTGGCAAGCTCACAATAGGGTTATAAAGCTCTGCTCATGGTGATGTGGCAATTGAGATCAGAAAGTACCCCCGCTCCAAGGAGAATCTGTGCCTTGTGGTAGAATTGGTCAGCAAAGTTGGAGACAGTCTTGTATTTCTTGAAGGAGATATTGCTAAACTCTGCCTTTCTGGCCTGGAGTTTAGTCTTGCTGCCAAATTCATTGATGACCGCCTGTTTGGCGTCTGCGTATGTTCACTCTTCCTGTGGTAGACATGGCATGATAACATCTACACTGGCGGGGTCCAGGGCATTAATGAGGATGGTGGCCTTCATGTGATCCAATGACCCCCTCATGGACATCTCAAATAGCTGTATGAACGTTCTAATGTTTCCATTACAATCAAATTTAGGTAGGTTCAATGGTTTGAACTTATGATTGGGTACCAAAGTCTCTTCTATAGGAGTGGTCATTGGTCTTCTGGCGGGAATAGAAGAAACCCTGGTGGATGTCATTGGCATTAGAGGAGGAAGTGCTGCAACTCCCATGGGCAAATTATGCGTGTACTGAGAGTTGTTACTCTCACAATTGGAACCTACTTCATGTAAGTAATCAGGAGATGAGGTCTTCTGTCTTTCCAAAAAGGAGGCAGGGGAGAGGTGACAGGCCTTGGCTAGAGCTGCTACTGCCTGCTCTGCTAGCCTGAGTCTCAAGCTTGCTTAGTAATGTAGCAAACTTAAGTTCCATCTCCTTCCTAGCTGCATGTTCTTGTACCAGCTCTTCCAGTAGGTTGCTGTGGTTTTCCTCCAACATCAAAACCATAGAGGTAATCACATCATGGTGTTGCTTGTTCCTCATGAAACCTTCCTCCAGGTGTGCAACTTGTTTGCAAGCGGACTCAAGATCCTTGTAAAGCAAGCTGGCAAGTTCTTGTACACTTTCAACTGTCTCCCAAAGATTGTTTTTGTTATCCACATAGACGTTGTGGTACAGGCAACAGTTGTGGGGGTCAGAGGAAAGTTACTGAGTGGCAATGCCCAGCAGGGTAGGGAACTTCCCATTTCTCAGGCTGTCAAGCTTACTTGCCATCTTGTTGATGTAAGCCACTAACTCATTATACAGATTGGTACTTCCATCATCCACGTCATTCAGCATACGGAAAGAGCTTCTTTATCAAGAGACTTTTTACTCTGATTTGGTTGCTGGGCCAACTTGTCAACCCTATAGTTAAGGCTGATACAGTGAGTTGTCATGTTGATGATCCATTATGGAGTTATGCTGGTGCTCTCAAAGCAATTGGCAACAATATGTCCAGCCTGGGAGTTGAACTGCTGCACAATCTCATCCACCCAGAAGTGGGCATGATTAGTGGTATCAAACAGATCTCTCAGGATACCCTGCAATGAATCAAAGCTGATATTCAGCTTATTGATTGTGGCCAAGTGGGCTTCCTGCAATTCATTGCAGCTAGCCCCCCCAGCTCAGTAAGTTCCAAACTTTGTCTTGAAACAAGTTGCTGCAGGTGCTTAATGCTCAGATGAACAAAGTAAGAGAGGAAGTCTTTGACTTGCCTGTTCTCCTTGTTCAACAGCTGACTGATCTGCATGCTGTTAGCTTTCTGGTACTGGCAATATGAAGTCCAAAGGTTGGCAGCATTGATATTGCAGCTGAACAGAGTGAACTCTGTCTCCTGTTGGGCCCCTTCATGTTGTCAATCATGCAGGAGTGCGCCTAGCATAGCGTGGACCTCTTCTAAGGAATACCGGCAAGGTTGGTGAGGTCCTGGAACATTGGCAGAGTCCAAGTGGAGGCAGTTGTGTTAGAGCTCAACAGCTTGGTGTGGCGTAATAGCCAAGCAGATACTAGTGTCCCTTTTGGTGTCACTAGTATCCATGTATCCCCCATACTTATCAACAAAGCTGGGGTGGGAAAGAGGCAAGGCAGCACCTTGACTTGACACCAATGGCAGCTAGTTTTTGTAGTAAGCACCACTGTCAAGATTTTTGTGGGCTTGAGGAAAGATCTTTATTGTTCATTATAGTAGGGATGTTGATATAGATTGTATGAGGTCAATCTTTGCTACCATATGAGTCTAGATGGGACTACGGCCTGGTGATATTACAAGTCTGGTGGAGAAAACACACAGGTCTGCAAGTAAACAGCAGTGCATTCTACTTGGATACTTCTGACTACTAGGCGTTAGCTAGTAGTGATACAACAATAGAGATCCTTTAATCTCTATCTTCAAGGGTGAATATTCTGCTCAATCTCTAATCAGGAGATCACCTTATATAGGGTGGATAAGCCCTCTTGCCAGATTATAATCTGACGCTTCCAACTCTTACTAGTCAGTCTATCTGTTCCCCAGACTGCTAGTTTCAGCCCCCAGAGTTAGGCAGCCATGCCAGTCTGGCATAGGACTTCAATAGATTACTGGACCTCAGCTTATCTCCTCAGCGTATTGGCAGCACTGGTTTGTGGTTTATGCATATGCAAGTTTGGTTACCCTGTCAACTGGGTTTTGCATCATGTATTATTCTTTTTAAATGACCTTCTATATTGGTCATAGAATTCAAGGTGTCTCCAAGCGCAAATGTTTGGCAGGAACCATCTTGCATTATTATCCTTGGGTATTCCATCTTATTGGTTGTGTGACGTTCTGTGCTTGTGGTTGGGAATCATCAAGCTTATTCAATCAGGTTTGATCCAATGGGAGGACCAGTATTGGATCAGGATCAATCTTTGGAGTAATCTTTAATGTACTGATTAGTCAAAGCCAGGAGCAGGATCAGCTGATGCTTCTTTAAACTGGCTAGCTGTATGGCAATTGACTGTCTAACCAATCAGCCAGGGGAATAATGGTCAAGTCTACAATATTATTCTGGAGTCCTGACAAACTGCAAGTCAGCAAGAACATTCTTCTGAATGTTTAGGAGCCTGGCCCCAAGTTTGTCATTTGTATTTGGTATATTGCTTTTTAACTCTTTCATTGTAAGTTTGTTTAGTTTGTCACCTTCTAGCTCCACCTCTTTGGGCTTGTCCTTCACCTTTTGATTAATCCTTAATCTTGAACACTGCTGCATCTAGCTCATTAATCAGTGCTTTTAATTCCACCATGTTTTTAATACCCCTAGTCCCTTTTTTAAAAATAAAAATATCCCAATAAAATACATCTATACTTTTAAATCTGATTAATATGTAATAAATTTATTGGTAGATTTATTTTTTAATTTTTATTAGCTTTAAGCCATAATATTGAATGCATTAATATTCAATATAATATTTGTATCTATCAACCCACTCCAGGGATAATAAGTGACATGCTTTTTACCAGTAAAACACACTGCAAATTCAGAATCTAAAGGTAAAAATGCAGGATTGTCAAATCCTTGGTCCAAATTTCAAATCACATTTGCGGGCAACTAAGATGAGTGAAAATTAAAATATTCAATAAGATCAATCATTTTATTTGACTTTTTTTGATTGATTTAAATTAGCAAATTTCAAATTCTTTGAGCAGATAAATCAACCAACTTAAGGCAAAACTTGTCAAGACAATGTGGTGTACATGAATCAGAAATGCAGGATTTAACATATGGTTTGGTATTTCCTGTAAGTCTAATCAATCATAACCAACATGAAATTATTAATGAATAAGAAATTGCGGGATTATCAAATCCAAGAACCAAATTTCAAATCACAATTGAGGTGAATTTGGAATAAATTTAATTTGTGGGCATCTAAAAAAATTCTAAATGATCTAGAGTGGATTTGTGCTAATTCTTTTAGGAATCAGGCATTCTCAAAAACACCCTATTCCATTTTAGGACGGCTAAAATTTAGATCCTTGATTACAGTAGATTTTAGAAAACATTGATAATAAGGTAGAATCATATATTGCAATATTTTTTATTATGTCGCCTTTTCTTTGGTGTGTTGATGGTTCACTTGCTGTTGATAAGGTAAAACTATCCAATTAAATGCAAGCAACTTATCAACAGCAAAAAAACCATCAACACACCAAAGAAAAGGCAACATAATAAAAATAGATTGTAATATATAATTCTACTTAATTATTAATGTTTTCTAAAATCTACTGTAACCAAGAATTCTTAGTAGCAATCCATTAACACATACTGTAGTAATACAGTGATGTTTCACTTTGAAATTTTTCTTTTCCACCTCTCTTTCCTTCCTTAAAAATAAGTTTTGTTGGCCCCTGGCTATGCCGGGGGCCAAAAAACGTTTAAAATCACTTTGTTGTCAGGAGGGTGGTTTATATAACATTTTATGGTACTGTAATTGCTATTTTGGTGATCTGGAGTACATAATATTGTATCATTTCCAGTTTTAGACAATTTACACTATATTTGATTCTCATGTCTAAACATGGCTATCAAAATTAAATTTTTCATTGATTTTATTCATAGTGGAGCTTCTTGATTTAGAGTGATTTGTCCTAGTTTCTTACTGAACATTTAATTCAGATTTCAGTTCCTGCAATTATTATTTGGGTTCACTAGTGGCTTTCATTTGTGCTTTGAAATTTAGTTCTTGGATTTTAAAATCCAACAAATCTAAAAAAACATAGTAAACTTAATGAAAATGGCTGATGGATTTGAACACTTCAATTCTGATTTTAATTAATTCATTTTGTCCACTTGAAACATGCAGTTTGGCTTGAAATTTGTAAGTTTCTATTAGTTCTTGCAATTAAAAATATTTAAAATAAAAATACAAAGAATTCAATTCAATTTTAAAAAGGCCATCTCACAGATAGATTCAAAACTTGAGCCAAGGATTTGACAGTCCCGCTTTTTTATCTTTATGTTCTGAATTTCAATAATTTTTTCTTAACTTGATATACTAATTATGTGTGGGACACAAATTCATTGGAAAATATACAGTATCTTTCAAACCTGTTGAGATAAACATAAAATCTTAGTCTAAAAACGTATACAACTCAGTCTAAAAACAAAATAAAAAATTAAGGAATTTATATTAAATTACAATACATTTGGATCCACTTTGATTTTGTTTTTAGACTGAGTTGTATTTGTTTTTAGACTGAGATTTTTTGGTGCAATACATTAATTTGAAAACCCCAGATCAAAAGACACCATCTTGAAAAAATTTTGAGATGGCGTCAGGATTTAAATCAGCAAAATTAAAAAAAACTTAATAAAAGTGATTAAATAGCTATTTTTTACATATTGATTTCTAATACAGCATCTTGAAAACCACATCACAGAAAGACTATCTCAAATCAAAATAAAAAGAGTGTTATCCAAATAAGATTTTTTAATTATAAAAACACTTAATAAATACCCTAGAATATGCCATCACAAAAAACTGCACCACAAAAATTCTATCTCAAATCAAAATAAAAAGTCTGTTATAAAAATAAGGTTACCAAAACTTTGTAAATTCAACTGCAAAACTACCCAGATTTAGACGCTGCTACGCCGCCTTAAACAATTGAAAAGCGCCACAGCACCAACTTGGGATAGTCTTGGGCGCCGCCGCGCCGCCTTGCAAACATCTTTTATGCTGCGGCGGCGTCTTACTTTTAAATTTAGTGCCATGGCGGCGCAAGATTTAAATTCCCAACATAAAAACTCCAATAATCAACAATATTTCCATAAGCACTAAATTTAGAAGATAACTACAACATTTAAAAGATTAATATAATAAAAAATAAGAACTAAAAAATAATAAAACAATAAAAAAGAGGATAGGCAAAGCAAGTTTATTGCAATAAAAGGCAGGCTGTGTGGGATTAGTCCCTTGTGTTGCGGGCGCCTCCACGCTGCTGAGCAGAAGACGTGGCAGGAAGAGAGGTCTGCCAGTTGGAAGGGCGGGGATGCTTGGCAGGGCGCTGGATAGTAATCACTGGGCGCTCATGGATGGGGATCATATAACAGTTGCTGCCCAGGCGCTGGCGCACGCGAGCCAGGATCACCAGCATTTGGGCCCAGGCCAACTGGGAGTTGTGGGACATTGACAACCAGTTGCAAAGGGGAAGGAAGATTTGACTGACTGGCACCAACCGACCCCAGCCACCACAAGCAGAAATGTAGCACCTATGGTGAAGCAGTCCATCAACACATCTTTCATGTAGGAATATGATAGGGGTAGGGGGACACAGAGTTGGTAAGCCAGGGAGCAGTAATGCTCCAAGCAATGACCAGCGTACCCGGGCTGGCCAGGCTGGCAACTTTTGGGAGGATACCACATAAAGTGGCAAGTTGCAGCAGCCAAAGGAAGGTAAAGGGAAGCACTGCCAGTGGTAATGGCTTGGAGATACGCCTTGAACGTGGCAGAGAAGCAACAGTTGGTGTTGGCTTGGACAGACAAGTCCAAGGTCTGGTTGAAGCTGGGATCTGCTGCAAGATCAAGAGCTCAAACCTGAGCCACCTTGTCAATATACTCATTGCAGACAGCAATGGTATGAGCATGTTGTGTGGAAATCTCACTGGGGGCCAGGGTAGCTGACTGCAGCCCTAATTGCACCTCAGCAGCCAAACGGGAGGCATTGTACCAGCTGTGGTATAGCTCCCCTGCCCAAATTGGGATCATTGCATCTTTTTCAGAATGCAGAGCCTGTACAAAGCTGTAAATTGTCTCCTTGTGGTGGCAGATCCCAAGCTTGCTAAGAAGCTTGGGTTAGTCCACCACCACATTGTTGGAGTTGCAGCGGGCGCAGAGCATTGAAGATTGGGTTGGGGGAGGCGCGCCAGTGGAAGGAAGGCGTTGAGGAAAGGTGTGCTGAGCACCAGAAGGATTGCCACTGGGGGGTGCACTGCTGACAGGAAGAGGCTCCTCAAACATGGAGTCCTCATAAGGGAAATCCCCAGCACTAGAGTTTGGCGCAGTACTATGCTCAGAGGCCGCCACAGTGGTTGCGCAGTCTTGTTTGCAAAACTGGGAGTCACTGGCCCAAAGTCAATTCAAGAAAGCAATACAAACTGAGCGCAGCATTTTTTGAAAAGCGCGCCGCTCTGCTTTGTCCATTGAAGCCATCATTTTGTTGTAGGCTTGGCGCATGTTGGTGTTACTGTTGTTGTTGGTGCTGGTTGAGTTCATCTTGGAAAGAAAGAAAGTAGTGTTTAGTCAAGTGGGGGGATATGTTGGAAATTTTGACCAAGCAATGATGCCAATTATGACAGAGCTCACGGATTAGGATTACAGCAGACAACTCCATAAATTAGCAGTATAAAATCAATGATGCCAATCATGACGCAGCTCACAGAACAGAATTACTGCAACCTCATTATCATAAATTTATAATACAAAATTTATATATATTCAATTGGCAGTAGATTTTGGATCATTACTGCAGAATACCCAATGACATGCGCCGCCGCGCTGTCTCTATCATACATAAAGCGCTACCACGCCACCCAAAAAAAGATCCAGGCGCTGCTTTACTTTTACATCAAGCGCTATTTCAAATCCCCAAAATGTTAATCTAATTATTAATCATATTTCTAAGCACTAGTCTCAATAGGATAATCAAAAAAAGATATTTTGGATTGGTAGTAGATTTATAATTATAAAGACAAAATCCAACCCACTGAAAAGCAGTGCCGCAGCAACAAAAATATTTGCAAAGCGGCGCCACAGCGCCTGGAGTTTTTAATTGTTGGTGCCTGAGATAATTTTCAGTTGGCGTTGCGGCGCCTCAGCTTTAATTAAAATGGCACAGCTGCGTGTTATTTGATTTTGTTTGTCTATACAATCATACTTTTATGTGATAAATCCAAGCTTTTCCCATTTTAATTGGGAATAAAGTATGGTATTAATTTAAGACTCCATATAATAAATCAACCTAAATTAGCACCACTTATATACTACTACCCACTATAATACAGCCATTCAAAAATCCACGTTTAATATGCTAGCCTTATTCCTTATCATAGTATGAACTTTGCTATTTGGGTTTCAATAATACAATGTTTTACTAGTGATTTTATTTAGTAATGAGGGTATTTACATTGTGAAAAATGTACCCATTACAAATTCCACTGGATTTCATATCACCCAATAGATTTGATGCGCACAATGGATAGGGGAAATAAGGGGCAATTACATATGAAGCAAGGCTAGGCTATAAAGAGCACACCATCACAAATTGACTGTTTCCACTTTTACCAAAGTACAGTTCAGCGCCAAATCTCAATTAAATAAAAATGTAAGAAACCATCTGAAACTTTGCATATATGTATTTTTTGATCTCCTCTAAACAACTGGGTACTTTTTAGCCTCAGTTGTATAAGCTAGTTTTAAAAATATTTAAGCTTTACTCTTTGGTCTGGTTGAGGTAGCTCCACCAGAAATTTGTTAATTTAATATAAAAAATGGTCAAAGAAACACTATATTTTTGAGCTACAGCATCTCAATTACATCATCTTGAAAACGCCATTTCACTTGCAAGTTTTCAGTCAAAACTCATAGTTTTGCATACTTGCGCTACTAATAAATTTTTAATTTTTACATAATATAAAACATAATAATTTTGATGGTATATAATTTGAGAGTTTCTCTAAAATTCTATGTAAAAATATTGACTACTTTTATATTTAACACATTCTCATTTTTCTCTTTAAAAATTGTCCCCAAATTTGAACTTTTCTGATACAAATTCACTCTTAGATGCCTCCCAAGCCTACCATCAACGCTAGCTCCAAGGCTCCCAAGAGCACAGCAAATCCTGCTCAGGCAAGAAAGACCAAGGCTACCCTCTCCAAGCAGACTCCTAAATAAAAAACGCCTGCCAAGACCCCCACACCTTCCCCTGAGCCCAAGGCTGATAGCCCCACCCTTCCACACTCTCCCTTTGTCTACTCCCCCTCTGATCTCCAGGAGGAGCACATCTACTCCAATGATGAAGATGAGAATGAAAGAGTCTCCAAAACAACTTTGGTGACCATGGTTTTGCAGCCTCAGAGGAGGAGCCTATCCTAGAGTGGGACCTAAATGCAGTTGTCAATATCTGCAACGTCAATGGGCAATTTATAGTTCCAGCTGTTTCCTCTGACTTGTTTCCCATTATGAAAAAGAAGGGGGGTGCTGGCTTTGTCAAGGACAGCTTCCTTTTCATATGCAATGACCAGAGAAAAAATATGGTAAATCATCACTAAAAATGTGATAGACCAGGCTGCCCTGTGCAATTAACTACAATTGGGTTTACCCAAGTCAAGAAGCTCACCATTGAGCATGACTGTTTGGGCTCTGATATGATTCTATACTATCTTATGCGCTGGTACCTTCACCAAGCCATTCCTTTCAACAAGCACTTGACTTCAACTGAGCTGGTAACTCATGCTCTCCTTTACCCGAATAAGGATCAGAGAGAGGAGGTTGGGGAAAAGACCAGACTCCAACGGTATGTGACTGATCAACAGTCAGTTGATGCCAATATTGGCGTCAGCGCTAGAAGTATTGATGAGCTTGTACTTTTGGAAGTCCAGAAGACTACCATGCTTGGAAAGCCCTTTCTGCTACACAACAACAGGCAAGGTTCACCAAACCGTATTTTGTGCTTTTCAACACAAGAGGATCTTGTACGCCTTTTAAAGTGTGATTCCTGGTTTTCTGATGGGAATTTTGCCTCTTGTCCAAAGCTATTTTATCAGCTTTGGGCCATCCATGGTCAGGTCAATGAACATATCATCCCCTTTGTCTTCTTCTTTCTCCCTAATAAAAGGGAAGAGACTTACATTTACACCTTGAATATACTCAAGCAAAAACTGGATGCCATCTTGCCTACGCTTGAAGAAGAGCCAACTGAGAAAAGGGGTTATAAGAAGAAGAAGGTCAGCCCAGAGGCTACCCAAGAGCAACAGGCTATAACCAGAAAGGCGCCAGAGTCCCTTCTTTACTGTACCACATTGATGGTTGGCTTTGAGGCTGCACAGGCCAACACTTTTATCAAGGTATTTAGGAGCAGGCCCCAAGGCTGCTTCTTTCACTACCGCCAGGCTCTGCGCAAGAGCCTGATGAAAAATCCAGCCCTCAATAATCTGGTATACAAAGATGGTACAAAGGAGGCCAGAAAGATATTCAATTGCTTTGCTGCTCTGGCCATGGTCAGAAAGGAAGAGGTTAACCTTTTTTATGAAGAGCTTCTCAACAACAATTACATTCTTGGGAACCAAGGAACCTTTGCTCCTTTCATACAGTATTTTGAGCACCAGTGGGTAGGTGTTTTTCAGGGACATTGCCGCATCCACAAGGGCAGCAAATCAATTAACTGGAACTGCTATAAGCAGGTCAAAGCCGGCGTAACTAAGACCACCTCCTCACTTGAAGGTTGGCATAATCAATTTTCCCGCCTGGTTAAAGCAAAAAAGCCTATGTTTAATGTGATAGTCAACAAGATGAAGATTCAGCATGTGCACAGGGATCAGCTATACTCCCAGGCCGTCAAAGGCAAAGCTTTTTTAGCCAAGCATTCTGGCCAGCAGGTCAAGTTCACAAGTGTTACAAAAGCGGCATTGGTCTATTACACTAGAGAGGGCTGCCTTACCCATCTTAAAGACATTGCCACGGCCCTTGGATCCAATTTATAATCGACTTTTTTTAACAATAAACTTCTTTTTTTCAAATATTTGATTTTAACTTCATTACTAGTATACACATGTTTAATATAGTGTTAAAATTTAATACAAAAAAAGCACCCTTTTAGGATGTGTTGACTTTGGAGCTTTGCGCACTATGGTTGGTATTAGCTGACCCCATATTTTTATTGCAGATTTTAAATTCTTGAATAATTTTGAGTCTATCTATATGCCTTTTTTTGAAACTTTTAATATGCATATACATGTTTAATATAGTGTTAAAATTTAATACAAAAATAGCACCTTTTTAGGATGTGTTGACTTTGAAGCTTTGCGCACTATAGTTAGTATTAGTTGACCCCATATTTTTATTGCAGATTTGAAATCCTTGGATGATTTTGAGTCTACTCAAATGTTTTTTTATAGTTTTTGAAATGTTTTTGGACTTTTATCAATATTTTAAGTTATCTGGCGCAGTTTAGCCATAAATCCAAGATGGCGTTTTTAAGATGGCATCTTTCTAGATGGCGTTTTTGAGATAGTGTCATTCAAATTGACGTATTGCACCAATTTTTTATCTCAACAGGTTTAAAAACTATTTAATAAATTTCAGGGATTATAAGTAAACAATGTATTTCAGAGTGTATATGTGGTGAGATGGATTATTTTCTATTAATTATATCTATTTCTATTATGAATGTAATATTTTTGTAGCACTACAATCAAATTAATTTTAAAAGTTACAATTACCATGGACCAAATAATCAGAATTGGTATTAGTGTTCCATTGTCTTTGATGATTGGCTCAGACAAGACACACCTCAGTTATTGACCCCAGTTTAACTTAGTAAGCTAAGCCTGTTTAAAACCTTTCTTTTTTTGCCAATTGAATTGCCAATTTGTGGTCAATCTAGCACCCAAACATTGGCTTCTCTGGTGCTAGATTGACCAAAAATTGGCAATCTAATTGGCAAAAAGAAAGGTTTAAACAGGCTTAGCTTACTAAGTTAAACCGGGGTCAATAACTGAGGTGTGTCTTGTCTGAGCCAATCATCAAAGACAATGGAACACTAATACCAATTCTGATTATTTGGTCCATGGTAATTGTAAGTTTTTAAATTAATTTGATTGTAGCGCTGCAAAAATATTAAATTTATAATAGAAATAAATAGAATTAATAAATATTAAATCAGCTGCATTTAAATTGTGGTATTATTAAAATCAATCATTGCTGTAGTTAAATATAAAACATATTTTATTACAATAAAAATACATACTAGTTAAACCAATATATATTATATAGTAAAACCTTTTTGGGGGTGAGGTTTATTTGACAAAATGTGGGAGTGGACAGGGCAAACTAGTTGGCAGACTAGGTTGTGGGAGGAGAACTTGATTGGCTGGGGGGTGGGTTCTAGACAACTGGGAGGATTAGCTAGGGGCTGTAGCATCTGGATGTCCTAGGGGCGTGTTGTTGCCTTTATTGGTTTTGAGAAATTAATAGTACATGGTATCATACTCTTGATCAGGGAGCACATTGATTGGCTTGTACACCAGGGACTCACAGGGGGGCAGTTGTGGATCCTTTTATAATTGGCTACTGCTGTGGGCATTCAGGGTCATTTTTAGAACATTTCAGTAACCTTCTGACAGTATGAAAGCACATTGTGGCTGCACTAACCACCTGGTTGAAAGTTGTGAGGTTGCGCTCTTGGATTGTGTCTCTGATGTTGAAGAACAACACATCTCTCAGGTGTAAATTGGCATGGCCATCAGGGAAAATTGAGATGTTGTGGCTGCCTGCTTGGATCTTCTTGGAGGCCACTTCAGCACACTCTATTAGTGGCTCAAGAAAATTCTAAATTTGGAATTGCCCACACTCCAGATGGCAAGCAGGTTGGAGAGGAATTTTCTGTACAGTAGTTTTAAAAGCTATGGCAACAAGCAAAAATACTTCAGATTTAAACAAAATGATTTCAGATTTAAATGAAATCCAACTCTCAGGTTAAAATATACACTCTGTTAACAGGGTTTATTGGTGTTAATGGGCAAACTGGGTCAACACAGCAACAAAGGGCTCATATGCAAAGCAAAACCATTCAAAATACAATCCAAAATACATTGATTCACAAACAAAATGGTGTGAGTTGACTTTTGGTGTACATATGTTTACTATGTGAATTGGTGACAAAATACAACCAAGCGTGGTGTGTCAAAACTCAATTCAAAAACAAAATACAATAGCAACTCACTATGTAAACAAAATCACTCACTCAGTTTGTGCAATGGGCTGTAATCAAGAATGATACCAAGGTATCTATAATAAGACACAAGATATGAAACAAAAATTTAAAAAAATTGTGTTAGGTGCTTAATTTGGCGTGAAATATGGGAAAATGGATAGAATTTTTTTTGGGTATTCTAAAATGGGTGTGGTAAAACCAAAAACAACTAACTAAGAAATAAAAAATCTATAATTGGGATATTGGGTGGTAAAAATATTAATTGAATATCCATAAACAGATAAAAGCAAAATTAAAAATAGGGAGTAACTTAATTAAAGTTTATTTAGTATTTTATTAAATTCTCAAAATGGAAGGAACACAGCAACAGACCACCATTGCACCTGTTGTACGCTGCAGTTGAGGTTGCCCCACGGGTCAAAGAATAGACTAGTGCAACACAAGTGCCTACTCAGGAGGCAGGAGAGAAGAGTTCCATAGTGATGCTGCACTGACACAGCCGGTTCAAGGAGCACAGACTGCTAGGGTGCAGAGCATAAACCCTTGGGTCCTAAAGCTGACCTGGAAGCCCACTAAGGTTACCCTCACCAAGAAAGTTAGAGACAAGGAGGTAGAACTTACTTTGTTTGTGTTTGACGGTGTGTACCGGCAAGAGTTAGTCCTGTCAGCCATGTTGGAGAAGGTGACGCCTGTAATTGATACTAGCTACAAGCCCTACATCAGTGATGGCAATCAGGAGTAGGACAAGGAGTCTGAGTTCTACCAAACCAATGAGGGACAGTTAGTACTAAAGAAAGTTGCTGCATTTTACACCAAGGTGCCCATGCCCTGTGTTGTGCCCAACACCAACAAGCCAATCCCCACCGCTAAAAAGCCTGCTCACAAGCGCATTCCTGACATTAAGCACATCATCCTTCTCTGGCTCATGCAGGAATCTGGTGATTACAAGGCGGCTGTGGCTCTTGTTGGGGTGGATCCCAAGTACGCCTTGAAGACCTTCAATAAGTTCATTGATACTGGCCAAGTCCTTACCGCGGAGAAATCCTTGTGTGTTTCTTCCATGCTCACCAAGGAGCACAAATGGGCAATCTGCTAGTGGATAACCTGAGATTGCCATCTTAAACTGGCAAATATACAGGCCATGGTCAAGTCTGCTTTTGGGGTTGAGTCCTCAATTTCCTTCTATTATCATTTGGTCAAGGGAATGTGATTTTCTTGGAAAAAGCTTGGGGTATCCCCTACAACAGAAACAGCCCAGCCAATATCGAGACCCAGAAAAATTACGCTGAGGCGTACACTGCCCTCAAAGCAGAGGGAACAGTGAAATTCTATTATATCAATGAATCAGCATTTGCCTCGTTGATGCACAGTGGGTATGGGTATGTCCCCAAAGGCTCCAATGATGGGATGGCTTGGCGTGCTGCATTCTGCGCCACAGCCTACTCAATGGTGGCTCTCCTCAGTCCTAAGGGGGTTGAGCTTTATCAAATGATATTGGGTTTTCACAACAGTTGTACCTTCTTGTTATTCCTCCAATTGGTCCAGGAGCACCTGAGGCGCACAAGCCCAGGCTTCACCAACGTAAGAGTATTGGACAATGTTGGTCTCCACAAGTTGGCTGACATTCTTGAGGAATTCCCAATGATTGATACAAGCATTGCAGTGGGCCCCCAGCAAGTGGCCACAGCAAATTTGGTCTTCTCTTCCTCCCTGCCTATTTGCCCTTTCTAAATCCCATTGAGGAAGCCTTTGGGTGGCTCAAGCAAGTTGTCAAGCAAGGAACCCCAACAGGGACCAAGGACCTGTTTAATTTGCTGCAGGCTGGGATCCATACCCTCCCAGCTGAGACTGTGGCCAAATTCTATAGCCACTCTGATTTGTTCATCCCTGTGTGTCTAGCCAAGCAGCCAATCAATTAAAGGCTTAGTGTGTCCAACTTTTTTATATTCTCTAATTTACTATCCAAGATTTATTAATTATCATTTTATATTTAGATGTTTTCACGCCCGCAATCACATTCAGAAGATCCATCAATAGATGTAAGTAATTTATTTATTTTATTATATATTATTTAATATGTCAACTGAGGTTATTCCAAACGCTTGATGCTGGATTACGCAAATATATTTATATCACTTTTGTCAAATAAATATAAAATAGGCTTATAAAAATTTACCTTAAATTGTAAAGTTGAAATTTATTTTATTACTGTATTATTTAATACTTTTATGAAACCCATTTCTACAATATATTTTGAAAATCTTGTTTGCTAAAATATTATTTGAAATTTTTTTTAAAATATAAAAATATAGTAGAGTATAAATATATTTATTGATATAGAGATAAAATTAAGTGCGGCTATAATGGGTTCAGCAGTATGTACCCACCCCGCAATGGAGGTGTCACACAACCTCCACTGCCACACCATGGATGGTGGATACACCTGTATTAAAGTATTTGCGCCTGCTGGTAAAAGGAAGGATGGTGAGGTGGGGATGGAGGAGCAGCTTTTCTGGTAGGGCTGCAAACCCAAAGATGCAGCCAGGACCAGGGCGTCCTGTATGACGTGATTCACCAAGTCATACCCAGGGGGGACCTTCTTCCCGTCCAGTGAGAGCCTGGCCTTGTTGACCCCAAGAAGGACCCCGTCTAGGTCCTCTACAGACGCGCCCATCCCAAAGTAGAATAAAAACCCAAGGTAAACAACCAGATGAAGCCTTTGCCCAGCAAAGGCTTCTGTGAACTTGAATAATTTATTGTATACAACACTAATCTTCTTCTTGTGCTTGGTTTTGGCAAAGGTCAGCTCTATAGCTGCAGGAACCCCTGTCTTGTTGGCACTCCAGGCCAGCCCAAAGTCAGCCAGGAGGATTTTTGTCTTCTTTACGGCTATTGCATCTGCAACAGCCAATATTGACACTGCGCACCCAAAGTTCTCCAACAGATAAGAGATGGGATGCTCCACCTGGAAGCAAAAGCAAGCAGCCGCATGAGCTTGGCCCATCTCTGGTATATTCTTGAATGGGAGCGTCACCAGGACATCCCAAACAAGCTCAATGGAGTTTACACAGTAAACTCCATTGAGGTATTTGGGTCCAGGCGGACCAGTTGGGCATCCTTGTAGGCAGTAACTGCCCACTAAGATGCCCTCTCATCATGCAAAAGTCCAGCCAATGCCTTCCTGGACATTGGGAATGTACCATGGATCCTGTCTTCAAGCTCCTGCAAGACAGGGGGGACAGGAAAAGTTGCCTTGCCACATGATTAGCATAGTTGGCATAGAAGGTGGGGGGGGAAAGGGACCAGGACCTGGCAGAGCTCACCATCAACATCTTCTAAAAAAGGTAAGTATTTAAGAATTTTATTTAATTATAATTTTTTAGGTTACCTTCTTGGGTTTATTCCTTGCCAATGGCTTCAGCCGGCTTGGCCATTCTTGGCACAATCAATTGCGCAGGCAATTCAGTATCCTCTGCCCTGGCACGCTTGGCAGGTTTGAGGTGGGCATACATCTCCAGGTCATCAACCCAGACGCACGGCGCGGAAAGATTGTATGCCTTGAACTGGAGGCCCTCAACCACAGTTTTTGAATATTTAGTAAGCACTTGATTGTTTTCTCTGGGGTGTCTGGCATTTTTGACATTAGTGCCTTTGCAGACACCTTGTCAATTTTTTCCCCAGTGAGGACGGTGGATCTTACTTTGGCTTTGACCTTGACCTTGCAGTCAATGTCCTTTATTTTGGCAATTGCCAAGTCGAGGTCCTTAAGAAGCTTTTCCAATTCTCTCATTGATTTTTTACTAACCTTTCCAAATGTTTTTATAGCTTTTGCCCTAATAAATTCTGTATTATTTTGATACTGTTGCCTCTTTGTTTATTCCTTTTTGTTTTCCCATTTACTACATTATCCCATCTTTTTACTTATTGTGTATATGTTTTACACTCATCTTGATATGTGTTGTTTGCTTTGTGTTGGCATTGTTTCCTTGATTACCATTTTATTTTTGGCGCTTGAAATAGCCCCCTGTGAAAATATTAACAATGATTTGGTGATCAGCTAAATTTGAATTAGAAAATTATGTGTTAATTGTTTTTAGATAAAGTTGTTACTGATCTGAATTCAAAACCTTAATGATAAACTTTAAGCCAATCTGGAGCCAAGTGATAAAGTGATTGTTGTGACATAAAGGGTCATTCAATAATTCTTTGATGCATGTGTGCTAAATAATATGATTGGCTGGATGTTTTACCATTGTACACCATTGCCGCTGTGGCAAGTTGTTGGTGGACTAGTGCTAACCCAGCAGCTGATTGGGCACTAGTCCATCAACAACTTGCCACAGCAAAAATGGCGTACAATGGCAAAATATCCAGCCAATCATATTAATTAGCGCACATACATCAAAGAATTATTGAATGACCCTTTATGTCACAACAATCACTTTATCACTTGGCTCTTGATTGGCTTAAAGTTTATTATTTAGGCTTTGAATTCAGATCAGTAACAACTTTATCTAAATACAATTAACCTATAATTTTCTAATTTAAATTCAGTTGATCACCAAATTGTTGTTAATATTTTCACAAGGGGATGTGTTTAAGTGCTAAAAATAACTGTGTTCAGGATCTAGATACACAACATTGTAAATATATGATTTTATAGAAATAAGCTGAACATAAAGAATATAGTCAACTATAAACGACAAGAACACAAAAAATTGAAATTCAAAATAAAGATAATATAAATATAAATTTTTTAGAACCAGGGGGTTTATTGAGGCAGGGAAGAGTGATGCCTAGTAGGCAGAATGGCGCAGGAAGGAAGGCGTAGAGGCGGTGCTGGCCTGGGGGGGGTCTGGGATTGGATGGGTTGGGTTTGTGGGTGAGGGGTGGGGGTGGCAGGGGTGGAGGCAGGAGGATTGCGCGTGATGGCTGCCATATACTGCTCATTGTACTCCTCATCAGTCATTGGCTGGATGGGCTGGTAGGTGGCTGTGGCACAGGTTGGGAGGTGCTTATCCTTGTGTGATTGGTTGCCCATATTCACATGGAAAACCATTTGAGCAAACAAGTCAGCCACCATTTGGTGACCAAAGAGAAAATTGTGATCAAGGACCCCAAGATAGAGGTCGTTGAAAGCCTGAGGGCAGCGCTCCAGAGTGTATCTCCAATATTAAAGAACACAACATCTGCCAGATAATAACAGCGTGACCAGCTGGGTACATGGAGGCCTGGTGCCCGCGTTCCTGGATGGTCTTGAGGGCAGTTGAGCTTCTTCCATCTGGTGGCTCAAGAAAACCTGGTATTTAGAATTTGAGCCATCCCAGGAGTCAAGTAATCCACTGAGGATGTGGCTGTATGAGTAGCCATTGATGAAATCTGGGTTTTTCTGATAGTAGACAAAACCCTTGGCTGAAACAGCCAGAAATGCACCAATGAATGTCCCCTTATTGACCTTCTTCCATTCTTGGTGGCAGCTTTTCCTTGCTCACCAAAATTATCAAATGCAATCAATAACTTGTAGTACAAGACAAACATGACGTCATATGTTAGACTTGTCAAGCATCTGACCAGGGTTGATTCAATTGCAGTGTCATATGGGGAATCCTCAGCGCCATCCCATTGATTGCTGGCAAAATTTGTAAGAACTCTAATTAGAGCCACCTTCCTGTGCATCTAGAGCTGCATCATGCGCTCAGACACCCAAATGCCATGGTGCGCAAGTTGCTTTTGGACCTGGGTCAAGGGAAGCTTGGGGTCCCACTGGAGGAGGTCAAGCATTATTGGGTATGCCTCATTAATCTGGGATTCTGTGGCCTTCTTTGGCTTCTTGGCTTTCCCAATCAGACTTCCCTTATTCATCAGGTTGTTGAATTCCTGCATGACAGTAGCCCGGGTGAATTGTAATTGGCTGGCTATCTGATCACAGGACAGACCCTGCAGGTTGAGTGCCACATTTTCCTGAAGAATTTGGGCAGTGATTATTCTGCATTTGGGGCACTGGGCAGCAGGAGCTGAAGCCTGATTGGCTTTAGGGGGGCAGGTTGGGCGGTGGCAGGAAGTTGTTCTGAATCAAGGTTGCCATCCTGATTGGTTGGTTGACAGGCAGCTTGTGCAGGGGTGGGTATGGGAGCAGGGGCAGAGCTAAACACTAAGTGACTACTGAACAAGTCAAAGTCATATGGGTTGGGGGACAGTAACAGGTCAGCTTTCTTGTTACCTGCCTCAAAGGCTTGGGTTTAAACAGGTGCCTCCATGTTCCAAGCCTTGCCTCCATTGAAGCTGGCTTGACTGCTGCTGGGTTGGCTGCTGCTGGGTTGGCTGCTGGCGCTGTCAAAGATATTGCTAGTAAAAACCATATTGTAAAAACCTAGGATAAAATCACTAAAAGTGAAATTTTTAAAATTTAATGATTTATTTTTATTGTAATCTCAAGTCCATATTTGGAAGGTTCTCAAAACCTTTTCATACAAATATGGAGCATTGAAAATGGATAAAATGCCTCTGTTCCTAAATTAGATAGCTGTTGATTGGCTGTTAAACTTTTATTTTTCTATTTTAGGCTGCTCATACTACACATCTTGTGTGAGTTCATTTTGTTTTGTGCTTGTGGAATCTTGCTTCTAGATTGCTCAAATTTTGTTTCATTTTGGTCCTTCTGTTGGTGCCTCATATGAATCCTGCTTGTATTATAATATACTCCAGAATAGCATCCATCCATTTCACTTGTTGTGTCAGTTCATTTTGTTTGTGGTTTGAACTACACCACTTGATGTTTGATATAATTTTGTATAATGGGCTAGTGAAATTTTGTCTTTGGTTTGAAAGTTCATTTATTAACTAAAAATATTTAAATTAATTGAATCCTGAATCTTGCGCAACTTAGGTTTTGTTCAAATCTGAAATCATTTTGTTTAAATCTGAGGTATTTTTTTGGTTTTTGCCATAGCTTTTAAAACTACTGTACCAGTACCCATTAGTGTAACTGGACGTGGTTTGGTAAAATACAGTTCCTTTTGGGGAAGCTATTATGAATGCACTAATGGCAGTGTCCTCTTTTTCCTTCTTTTTATCCCTGGGGGTGTTTTTTATCCAAAGTCTCATAATCTTGGACTTGTAATAACAATTTATAATAGGCTATAAAAATGGCATCATCTGAAATACTTGACAGGCAGCAGGTGATTGTGACATCAATAATGGAGTTGTGTGGTAAATCAGAGCCACCATCCAACTCATCAGCTGGTCAATTGGTCAGAACCAGAACATTAACAGCAGGCCCATGCATCCAGATCTGTGCAGCGCGGTAGGCAATGAATATGCTTTGAAGCCCAATTAGGTAACAGACCTCAATCATTTGGAGGTAGGGGTCCTGCTAGAGTAGGGAAATAATGATATGATAGACATCCTTGGTCTGGGATTTAATCTTCTTCTTTGGCCTCTTGGCCAGATTTTCACTGCCTGTCAGGATTGACAATTTTCTTCCCCTTAAAACCTGGGCCCAAGGGCGGGATTTGAACCCTGACTCTGAGCCCCTGCGGGCCACTGGTGTTGCAACTGAGTTTCTGTACTTGCTTGCCAACATATCTAACAATACACAGGGGGCGCTTGATGAGCCGCCCCTTGACGTATCTAAAAGCATGGACCAATCTGATGGCAATGTCAAACTGTGGGCACTTTCTCCTAATTAGGAGCTGTGGGGTTCCTGATCACCAGTCCCCAAAGTGTGTCCTGGGTCATAGCCAGGGACCGGCTTGGAGGAGTCTTTATTCTCCAACAGTGGTGAATGGTTGGTTAGGAGCTTATATTTGGCCTGCATAAGAGCAAACTCTTCCAGTACCTTCCCAATCACTAGGCAAGCGTCTCCACCATACACTTGTACTTCAGCAGGCGCCAGCCCTTCTGTAGGTTAATACTAATCTTGTAATAGTCTTGCAAACTCTCCCCTGATAAACTCCCTCCCTGTATCAGTCATTTCAAGATGCCTAGTCACCTTTTCTCACTCCTCCTAGCAGACTTACTAGAGGCAAACTTCCTGCACCCCAGGCAATAGGATTCCTTGTCCCCTGGGCTAGGATAGAAAATGTGGGGTAATTGACTCATAGAACTTTTATCCTTTTTTAATGCGGGAAATTTGGGTAGGGGTTGTAATAGGCGTTTTATTCACGGTCAGAAGGAAGATCCCCTTATAAACCTTCTGATATATGGCCTTGAGATAGGGAATAATGAGGCTTTGTGCCAGCACTTGGAGTCCTTTAACAATCTCTTGGACTCCTTGTACCTGGTCTTTGGCTCCTGATCCTTGGTCTTGGGCTCCTGTGTTCTGATCTTGGGCTCCTGCAGTCTGTTGCTAGCTCTGGCTTCCTACTCTTGATCTTTGGCTCCTTCTGTAGCTCTTTTGGCCTTTGTAATCCACTTGATCCAGTCCCTGAAGAGTCTCAGATAGCTCTCCCTTTTATAGCCCCTTGCTTCATACCAAAAATCTCTCTTAGACCTCTGGTTTTTCAAAGCTTGAACTATCCATTTTTTCTCCTTCTATAATATATTGAACTTTAAAACTTACTTCAACCAATAAAAGCCCTGAATTTTCTGCTTCTGCTTGTCATATTTTAGGCTTTAACTCTTAAGTTAAAGCCCTCAAAACACTGATCAAATAGACTTCAGCTAGCAGCCAATCACCGCCTCAATTCAACGGTTTTGCCAAAAAGGTTTCCCCAGATGACTTGCTCTTGATCCTGGTTCAAACCTGAGGCTGTCTTGCTCTGAGAAACAACTGCTCTGTGTTTCAAACGGTTTGCTGTGATTCCCGTCATGTTTCCCCAGCAAATCTTGAGCGTTTCCACATATGTTTTACTTAGGCAAATTTTGACCCCTTGATTTTACAATGTTTCTCTGTGTTTCTCTCAACGTTTTGCAACTTTAAACCCGCTTGCTGCTTGTTCTTTTGCCTCTCTTAGTTGTTCTTGACAAAATTTGCTCTTTTGCCCTCATAGTTTCTCTGTTCCATTTCTGGCCTCTTTCTGGCTCCCTTCTTTCTCAATTCTTCTTTTAAAATAAATTTACAGTTCAAAAAAACTGTATGTTATTTTCCCCTTCTTTCTTTTTCATTATATGATATTAAATCCTTTTTTAATCATAATTAGGCAGTATTTGACTATTATTTAACTGCTTCCTTTTATCTATTCTCCTCTCAAAAGACACTAAAACAATTCTTCCAGCCTTTGTATCCAGTCTGGATAGCTCCTTCAGGTTATCTCCTAGGCCTGCACTCACATCCTATCAGCTCTTCAGCTCTTTAACACACACTTCTGGGCCTTTGGCCATTCTGCATTATGATCAGCTAGTCCTGCATCATAATTTTCTTGTTCTTCAGCTTATCCTCAACCAGTTTCTCAACAAATCCTCACTAGGAACCTACTTTGTTCCTTCTACACACTGAACCATATTGGTTCCCACAATTCAATATGAATTAACAGTCCGTCAACTAGCCTTCACTGTTATCAAACAGTCCCTCTTGCTAGTCTTCCCTGTTAATTCTGTGAACCACCTTGGTTCTTTATCTCAGTCCCAATTACCAGAACTTGTAGACCAAGGCATGAGTCTACATTAAACTGGCGTTTGACTGGGCACTTGCAAGTGGAAATTCACTTAGGCCATTCAACCATAGATCAATATTTATGCTTTGTCTTTACTCACCCAGGTGATTAAGTCTGGGCTTTCAGTCACAGAGTAATCAGCTCTACTTCCCAGAGGCCTGATCACACCAAGTTCTGCAGCTTGCTTCCCCAAGAAAACCGCCTTGGTGACACCTCTGAGCAAGTCTATGCCCTCCAATGCTCACTTTGGGTTCTTCCAAAAGCTCCCATAGGGGCATAAACAAGGACACCCTACCAGCCTGTTAGGTAGGATGCTTGCTCACAGACCTCCTGTAAGTGTATTGGGGTACATAGAGCCCTCAAAGCTCTTCCCCTCCCTGGCAGCCCGCGTTACCTGCCAGGGGTTTAAAACTTACTCCCCCCCAGACAGAAAAAATTCCCTGCTTGCTATCTCAGTCTTCACCCTTCCACAGCCACAGTTCCCTGCAAGGTGAAGCACTATAGCCCAAAGCAGCCAATATCTTCTTCTGGGTGGAGGCAACATCTGCCTCTGGTAGTCCTATGTACCTACCAGCCAGGCCTTACTTACCCTAGTAGTCCCATGTTACCTACTAGGCTCACCCTACTTACCCCTAGTAGTCTTATGTTACCTACTAGCTTACAGCATCACCAGCTAACCACACATTGTCACTCTTCAGCATATTGTCTTTATTTGAAGCCAAATCAACCCTCGCCTGCAGAACAACACACATGTGGATCACCACAGGAGCGCTACCAATTTGACCTGCTGATCCCCGCACAAGTTATTCCTTGGCTCCAATCCTTACATGGAACATGCCACCATGCCACCCCCTTGTGGCCTGGTAACTTTCCTCATATATTATATTAATTGCAGTATTCTATAATAAACAATACCTTATTCTTATTGTTCCTGTCCTTTCTATTAAACTGTTGTATTCCCCAATTCAAATACTGAATCCTCATTGTTTCAGTTGCAACAGTGGTAGCAGCAGTAGGTTGAAAACCTACCTAAAGAGAAAATTCCCCCCAAGAAAGGACAGAGTTTGGGCCATATGGCTACTCCCCATCAAGAAAACTTCTTGCCAATCTCCAAGGGGGACATCCTTGACAGGTACATCATTTACCAAGATCAACTGGTACTTAAAAGTGTGTACAACCAACTCTGCCTTGGGCAGCGCAATGCTAGTGTCACCCTGCCCCAGTCAGATCTGTCACAACAAATGCTCAACCTCCAGTTGGAAATCTTTGCAGGTGGCATGGAAAGGGCTGACATTGTCAGTTGGCTCCACCCCACTGAAACCCGCCTCTGTGTATGTCAGGTACCTGAGCCTATGTGGGTTGCCACTGCTCCAGGCTGCCTTACAAGACCTGCTGCAGTTTGGTTCACCACCTGGGCCAGTCAAGAGATAGAAATCACATGGGCGTTGTTCAGGGATGCCGCAAAGTCCCGCTACAGCGAGACATTCTTGCCCATCATAGTGGGGACTCCCCTCCTGGCTATCAAACAGACTGGGTCTGTTCCTGAATATCTTTTGTCTGGCAGCAAGCTCTTGCTGCCACCCCAGAAGCTGTGACTGACGGGAACACCATGCTCTTTATCTTGATAATTAATGGGTTAAAACCCCATATCTGAAAGTGGGTTCCTGTAGGTTGTTGCACTTCTATAAATGACTGCTATAAAGACATTGTGGAGGCTAATAATAAGGCTTCAATGGGTTTCTGCCGCTCCAATGATGCACCACCCCAACCTTGTCCCATACCTGGCAGTGCTCACAATCAAGTAGGTTGCTGCCAGCCACGCCAACAAGAAAATGGGATTAAGCGCCCCCACAAGGGAGAGCTCCAGTTAGCACAAATTGAGGACCCAAAAAAGCCAGGGGTTGTAGTTACAAGAGGTTCTACAACCCCACTTGACCCTCACTCTCAATCCCTCCTAGAAAAGAACCCCTGTAACTACAACATTCACAAAGTTGAGACTCTTGACGTCTTCCAAGTTCATAGCAACAACCCCATACTACAAGCCAGTCATTCTCCAAATAAAGTAACTTGCTTGGCCTATCCCTTTTGTTTCTGTGGGAACACCCACAAAATCCTGGTAGATACTGGGGCCAATCACACTATGGTTGACCAGATGTTTGCAGACGCTCAACAGTTAGACCAAGTGCCAAGCAGGTTCAAGGTAGTACAGGTGGCTGATTCCCAAAGAGTGGCAATTACCCATGAGATGGTACCCTTCTCTGTGAGAATGGGGAACATCCAGGTTAATCTCTCTGGGCCAATCATAGCAGGGCTCAGCCACAATGTTATTGTGGGCCTTGACTGGCTTTGCCACAACCAACCCTACATTAACTGGGATACATCAGTGATCACCCTCAATAGAAATGGGGTGGATTTTCAGATATATCCCGTCAAAATGAACAAGTTGCTGCACAATACTGTGTTTTTTAGAATCACATAAACAGGTGCATACAATTTCAAGGGGGAACTAGACTTCACGTAATGCTCAGTCAAAGTTATCCACACAGAACTACCTGCAGCCCTTCCCTTGACTACTCCACCTCCACCAGCACTTGTTGCTCTCCTTGAGGAGTATAAGGACATTTTCAGTGAAACACTGGACCAACTGCCCCCTCCCTGGGAGATCTAGTATGCTGTACAACTACAAGGGTTGCTTTCCAAGGCACATCCTCTCTATTGCTTGACACCAAAAGAAGATGAAACCCTCTGCCAGTACTTTGTAGACGCACTTAATAAGGGCTTCATCCACCCCTTGCTTTTGCCATACAGGGCTGCTGTCTTCTTTGTATCCAAGAAGGACAGGTCCCTTTGCCTAATCACAGATTAATGCGCCTTAAACAAGGTGACTATAAAGAATAAATACCCCCACCATTGATTGTCAACCTGTTTGACACACTTGCGGGTGAAAAGGTCTTTAGCAAGATTGATCTCACTGCAGGGTACAACCAGGTCTGCATTGCACCAGGGGATGAAGCAAAAACTGTCTTCCAAACATGCTACAGGTTGTTCAAGTGCTGGGTCATGAACTTTGGAATGACCAACGCTCCTTCCACCTTTGCTATGTTAATTAACAAAGCATCTGAGGAATTGATTGGAAATTGTGTTGTTGTGTACCTTGACAATATTATTGTCTTTAGTCAAGATCAAATCACACACCTCTAACACCTCCGTGCTGTCCTGACACCCTTTGGAAAAACCAGTTAAAGGCTAAGCCCTCCAAATGTGAATTCCTCAAGTCAGAGCTCTTGTTCCTTGGGAACACCACCTTTTCCCAAGGGATAAAGCCTGACCCTTCCAAAATCAAGGCAATCACCAGCATTCCACTCCCACTGATGTTGGACAGGTGTGTACATTCTTGGGCATGGTTGCCTATTTGCGTAAGTTTATCCCCAATTGTAGAGAACTTATTGCACCTCTCATTGAGCTCCTGAACACTAAACAGTGCTTCCATTGGACCCCTGCCAGAGATCAAGCCTTTGAGACACTGAAGCAGAGATTTACAACGGCGCCTGTATTACAGTTCAAAATCAAAACTGTCAATACAAACTTGAGACTTATGCCTCTGACAGGGCCATAGGGGGTGTGCTATGGGTAGAAACTGACAAGGGCGTCTTCCTCCCTGTGGCATACAAATCTGGGAAGCTCACTGACTCAGAACAACATTACCCAATTCATGACAAGGAGCTAGCAGCCATTGTGCACTGCGTTGAGAAGTGGCGCTGCTACTTGGAAGGGGCCACCTTTCCACTCTGTGTCCTGACAGATCACAAGTCACGCCAGTAATTAAACATGCATTCCCACTTGATACGCCACCAAGCAGGCTGGGTCAAGCGTCTGTCCCCCTACCAGTTTCACATTGAATACAATCCTGGGAAAGAGCTTGTCACAGAAGATGCCCTCTCAAGGCTCTATGTGGCGTCTATCACCAGAGACAACAGTTTGGGTCCCAATTAGCCAATGCTCTACCTCCAACCTGAAGCAACCCTCTATGAAGGCCTTAATTTGGTAACTATCTCTAAACTGAAGGACAATTAAAGTCAGTTCATCACTGATGTGGGCAATGTCTGCTGCCGCGCAGAAACAGGGGAAAGGACACCCTATATTCCTACCACATAGCAAGATGGCACCATACTACACTACCACCACACCTTGGGCCATGTCAGAGGACGCAACCTCTTTGGAATTATGAAACGTAAGGTTTGGTGCCCGCGTATGCGCCAAGACATCTTGAATCTCCTCAAGACATGTGTGTTGTGTGAAAAGAACACATCAAATCCTGCACCCCCAAGTCCTGTGACAGAAATCACGGGATAGTATGAAGCCTTTTCTAAATGGTGGGTAATTACCACCCAAATCCACATAGAATTCATGATTAACCACCAACGTGGCTTCAGATATTGTTTTGTGAATTGCAATTGAGATACTAGGATTAAGTAAAATAATTAATCCTAACCAAAGACGCCCAAGATAAATAGCCTGTGAAAGCATCAGAGTATCTTCAGAATAAAATTCAGGACATTGAGACGCAATACAATTTTCAGTTTCAAAGACAGGGGGGACAACTCCAAGATTGGCAGGCATGGAATTAACATTGGGAGGTGCCAACAACAAAGTTCCAACTTCAGGGCCCCATCTTTCAGTAATAATCTGGCTTAGAATCAGATTGTGGGGAATTTAGCACAACAATCCAACTACAGGATGCATTTAAAAATGTAAATTAGACCAAGGGATATATGATTTTTATTGAGTAAATTTTTTAGAGGACTCAACTTCTAGAGTTGAAACAGTGAAAATTATTCAATATGTATTAAATTTTGACTAAGAAATACCACCTGGATCCTGGGCTCCTAATCCTTCCACATTGTCAAGTGAGTATCTGGTCCAGGTTGCAAAGAACCCTTGGATGGCCAATTTCTGACAACCATGCTGATCAATAAGTTCATATCTGATGACCCTTAAGTTATGTTGATCTATCAACAGTAACTTACAGGAGGGAATCAGATTCAACTGGAAAACTGGAGCAGCTGTAACCCATTTGTGATCAACCGTTTGATTCAAGTCTGTTAAATCAGTCAGCTTTTTTAAAGATTTCCCGGCTTTCCATTATTCTACTTGGCCAAATAATCCCTGGCATTATGGAACTTGCTGTGACATTACCCTCTGCTTTAGGTGTCAGGGACTCACTTGATAGGGAAAAAGTTCCCTACCTGGTGAGCCAAAGCCCCCAAGTTGAGCCCTGTAATCACTGATCCAAAGGGTACTGTGATCATGGCAAGATGGCCTAAGTGGCCCAGATAGGTGCATCTTCCCATCATAGAGCTGAAGCAACCTAGAAGGTAGCATCCCACCACATAGGTTAACAGATAGAATGAAGCATTGGGTCTAACCATCAAAGGTTTTGCTGGAGGAGGAGGAGTGGAAGAACAACCATAGTAAAATTTGCGCCCCCAGTGATCAGAGGGGTATATAAACCAACATAGGAAAGGGATTCCTTCTGGTGAGCATTGTCTGGGGATGAATTGTGCCAGTCAGTAGTTGGTGTTGGGTTCTCCAAGGCTAGCACTACAGGCTATAAGGAAGCTAGAAACCAGAACAGGAATAAAATTCCTTTCATGGTTTCAAAATAAGAATCAAAGAGCTAGGTGTAGGCAGAGATAGAGTAGAAATAATTCTTTATTGTTGGAACAAGTAGAATTAGTAAGGGTTGTACACTTAAATAGCCTCAAAATGGAGGCTGAAATATTTAAGTGGCTGTATCATATGTCTCTTAGATTGAGACTGGAGAGTTTGTATAAACTCATAGTGTAAAGGAAGGAAACAAGAACAAGCCGCAAGATCAGAAGCAATTAAGCGGTGTCTGGGCTGAACTTCATAAGAAATCAAGTGCAGAGCCTTATTTTCATATAGTAGAAGTAGATCTGAGAGCAGAAAGCTACCCAAGGCAGCCAATCAGATTTTGAGTATATAGTGATGTGTATTGATTGGTTATTTAGGATTGCAGGAGCAGAACCAAAGTTGGAAAGGAAGTTTGAAAGAAAGAAATCAATATAAAAAGGTAATTTAAATTCATCCAGAGAGTATACACTAACGTTTGACTTGTCTGTAGGGTTCTGGGTTCAATCCTTGTCAAGGTTGACGTCCAAGTTAAAAGTGGTGTCTAAAATTGGATT
This sequence comes from Entomophthora muscae, assembly GCA_014839935.2. NCBI lineage: Eukaryota > Fungi > Entomophthoromycota > Entomophthoromycetes > Entomophthorales > Entomophthoraceae > Entomophthora > Entomophthora muscae. The sequence continues at coordinate 140,498 of QTSX02002919.1, read as the reverse complement.
GCTGGTTTATTTGACTTTGGTGTTTTGTAAAGAAGTCCCCAAATAATTGATGTAGTCAGAGAAAGATTCCCTGACATTAGCCCAGGACACAATACCACCATCTGGAAGATGGGATAAGGAAAAAGTTTTATGGGGGAAGTTTCATTGTGGCCAAGGTAAGCTTGGGGTGACCAATGTTGGTTGGGTGGCAATTGTAGAACTCTTGGATAAGAACCAGGGAATTGGAGCAATCATAGTGGGGAACCCATGAGTTATCAGAATTGGGATAACCCTTCTGTGGAACCAAATACTCTAGACAACCTTGATTCTTATGAGAAGCCCAAATGCAATTCAACTCATACTCAGGTTTTCCTTCCACCAGAATGGGTTGGGAAAAATGAATCTCAGTACCCTTAAAAGGAGTAAGTAAGCATTTTTGGAAGGTGTGGAAAATCTAAAAAGCCCAAGGTAAATCTAGTTGATATGCAGAGGGACCAATTTGACGCTCAACTTTGAAGGCACCCACTTGCTTAGGGCCTAATTTACAGCAGAGAACCTTCAATTTCATATTGCGGGCATCCACCATGACTAGATCACCTGGCCTGTAGGTAGGACCTTCTTGGCGCTTGCAATCTGTATATTCCTTGTAAGTTGTCACAGCAATGGCAAGAGTAACCTGAAGCTCCTGATGAACCTGCTTCAATGCAGTAGCTTGATCAGTTGCAGCTTCTACATTGCTAACTAATTGAGATCCCATGTTGGATGAGGGATTGTAACCCACATTGGCATAGAATGGCAAAACCTGAGTTGACTTGTGCGGGCATTATTATATGTGAACTCTGCCAAGGGTAGGTTAGCACACCAGTCAGCTTGCTGTGCATTTGTGTAGCAATGCAGGTAGACCTCCAAACTTTGGTTTACCCTCTCTGTTTGTCCATTGTATTAGGGGTGGAAAGCTGTGGAATGGCACAACTTGATACCCAGAATTTTAGTAAAAGCTTCTCAGAACTGAGCAATGAATTGGGGCACACAGTCACTCAAAATCTCCATTGGAATGCCATGCAGGGAGAACATTCTATTCAAAACAGCCTAGCTGTCTCCACCAAAATAATTGTGGTTGAGCAGGGAAAAAATGTGCCATTTTTGTGAAGCAATCAACCACCACCATGATTGCATTAAACTCTTTAGAATTTGGAAGTTTTCCAATGAAATTCACTGACACCAACATCCAGGGCCCTGAAGCTTATTGTAAAGGAACCAACAAACCAGTAGTCTTGTTCCTGCTAGCCTTAGACCAGACACATACCAGGCAGTCAAAAACGTAAGCTGCTACCTGCTCTGTCAAACCTTTCCATGAAAACTGGCAGCAGATGAGCTCCACTGTTTTGTTTTTCCCTGGGTGGCCTGACATAGGACAGGTATGATAAGCCTCCATGATTTTGTCCCAAATAGTTCCTTCAGAAACCCACAAGCAACCTTGATAATATAAAACTGGACCTATCTTATGATAGCCCTGTGGCTGACCAACTGGGCTTGCACATGTTAATTCCAATAGCCTATCATAGCCTTTGGACAAAGGTTGCAGGAGCTTAACTTTAGAGTATAAGTCTAGGTCTGCACCCTTGGTTAAGGACATAGTGGCCAGCAAATCAGATGGTAGTACTACAAAAGGAACCACAGCCTCTCTGGAATCATAGTGTGTGTGTTAAACTCAGTGTCCATATCAGCATCTGGGAGATAGGAAGCATTTCTGCTCAATGCATCTGCCAAGTGATTATCAGTACCCTTAATGAACTTGTAGCAAAACTTGTATCTTGTCAGATCACCATGCTATCTGGATTAGCAACCCAATAAAACCCTAGGTTGGCAATAATACAGAAGAGCTTTATGGACGGTCCTTATGACAAACATATGATGCGCTGACATGAGATGGTGGTGCCAATGTTTTAAGGATTCCACAACTGCCAACAATTTCTTATTGTAAATTGTGTAGTTGTGTACCTAAGCTTCCATCTTTTGGGAGAAATACCCTACAGGTCTCTCAACATCATCATCAGCGGTTTGTAATAACACACCAGCCACAGAGTATTTAGATGCATCAATGGAAACCACAAAAGGAAGCTCAGGATCTACATGTTTTAATACTGGGGAGGACAACAAAAGAGCCTTGACTGCTGAGAAGGCACTTGCGCACTCTGGTGTCCAGACAAAAGTTGTCTTTCTGCTAGCCAAATATAAGGGGGCAGCCACTTCAGACAAGTGTGGTGTAAATTTCTTCAAAAATGTACATATAACCAAGGAACTACAAAGTTGGGATACTGTCACAGGGGTAGCATACTCTCAAACTGCAGCTTCCTTTTCAGAAGCAATGGTGTGGCCATCCTCAAAGATAATGTTACCCAGAAAAGTAACCTTAAGTTTAAAGAATTCACATTTACTCCTTTTAATGATCAAGTTGGCCTGGAGAATTTTCTCTACCACTGCCAACAGGTGGGCCTTATGCAACTCCTCATCCAGAGAGAATACCAAGATATTGTCAATGTACGCAATGGCACATACACCCAGGAGATCCCCCAAGACCAAATCAATTAACTGCTGAAAGCAAGCCGGAGCATTCTTCAGTCCAAAAGGCATTACACAGAACTAGAAGATACCCTTCTTGGTTATGAATGCTGTTAACCATTCCATTCCTTCTGCAATCCTGATTTTATTGAAAGCATTCAACAGATCAAGTTTGAAGAACACCTTTGCCTTCTCAACGCACCAAAAAATCTGAGCTTTGAGAGGTAAGAGATAGGGATCAGGAATTTTAATGTTATTTAAATTCCTGTAGTCAAGCAAGGACAAAGCAACCCATCCAACTTCTGTTCAAACATAAAGGGGAACAGATTGACAAAGCCTTCTTGAAAATGTATCCTTTCATCAACATATCTTGAGTCGACTCCTCTAAACATGTGTCTTCCTTCAAAGTTAAAGGGTAAATAGGAGACACAATTTGAATCAGGTTAACAGTAACTTTAAAGTCAAAGTCAAACTGAGTGTGCTTAGGAAGGACCTTGCCCCTAGTGGCGTCAAATGCCGTGGACCAGGGTTGAAGACATGCTGGTAAATCTGAACTTACAGGTGCAGGGACAGGGAAAGGCTGGATTGTCTGAGAGTAATGCTCTAAGTCTGACATATCTAACAATAGAATTTGGATGGATATGCCTGAAGAGTGGTTCACTTGTAACTCATTTTTCTTTAGCAGGGTTAATACATTATGGTTGCGCCACCAGCTAACCCCCAAGATAATAGGATACATAAAGGTAGAGCAAATGGAGAATCTTGAAGTAAAAGACTGACCCACAACTACAAATGTTACTGGCTTTTTAAGCTGGAAAGAGGGAAACATTTGACAGTTTCCACCCCTAACAAGCATTCCAGGGTGATATTTGAGTTGCAGCAAGTCTGTGGTCTCAACACTCATGAAGTTCTTGGAAGCACTTTTATCCAACAGAATGCCTGGCCAATAGATGGTATGACCAGTGTCAATGCTACCATAAAACAAGAATTAATCAGAAGTAGATTCATTTGCAGCAAATGTTGCAATCTCAGCAGGATCCTGCTTCTCTTTGGTGGTATGGACAGCGGCTAAAGAGGCAGGGTGCTCCTGGAAGTAACGCTCAATCATTTCTTGAACAGCAACAGGAAGAACAGGATGATCAAAATTGATGGGAACAAGGGGCAACTCTTCAGACTCAACTGTTGAAGACTTCACAGGTACAAGATTCTGGAGCATAGTGTATGTTTCTCAGGAACAACCACTACTGGCGCTTCATTTGCCTTGGCAGTTTTGTTCAAAATTGCCAATTGCGCCTGAGAAGAAACACAGGGAGAACAATCCTGACTCTGGCTGGAGGACACCACCGCAGAATGAGTCCCAGGAAACCAGGAGCGCGCAGCTGGTGTGGCTTTGATCTCCATTGAACCTTGCTTAGAAGTCAACAGATTTGAGACCAAAGAAAGAATTCGAGTTACCAGGGCCTCAGTTGTGGTTAGCAGGGAATCCCAAACTGCCAAATCCTGGGCAGTCTGGTCAACTGCCAACCACAACACTGAGAGTTAGTTCACCTTGGGAACATTGATTGTATGGCAGTAGGCAAGAAACTGAGAAAGGAATATTGAAAGCAGAGTAGTACCCTGTTGTAAGGCGTACAGCTTACAATATACTTTGAGCTCCTCAATAGATACACAAAATTTTTTAACAAAGGGTATAGCAATGCACTTTCAGTTAAAACACGTGGATTGCGCTCCACTGCGGACAACAACCATTCACAAGCATCCTTGGAAACCACTCATCACATGGTAAAATTGGGATTTGTGACTAAGGCTTGAACCAAAATAGAATTATAATGCTGATGAAACTTCACGCAAAATTTCATCAGTAGGTGGAGCAGGAAAATACCCCAGACGCCAAAATGACATGGCACAGAGGAAATAGGAAACAGAAGATCCAATCTCAATAACTTCAACTGGAGATGGAAAACAAAAAATAAAGAAAAGTCCAAACTGAAAACTCAGAAAAGAACTGATACAAATAAACATAGTAAATGTAGATATCTTGATGGAACAGGAGAAAAGAAACACAGATTCATGACAAACTTCTTCCAAAAACTCAGATGTAGAAGAGTTGATTAATGTGACAGAAATCACAGGATAGTATGAAGCTGTTTCTAAATGGTGGGGAATTTCCACCCAAATCCATATAGAATTAATGATTAACCACCAATGTGGCTTCAGATATTGTTTTATGAGATTTCCAATTGAGATACTAGGATTAAATAAAATAATTATTACTAACCAAAGTAGTCCAAGATAAATAACCTGTGAAAGCATCAGAGAATCTTCAGAACAAAATTAAGGACATTGAGATGCAACACAATTTCAGTTTCAAAGACAGGGGGGACAACTGTCAGGGATCCAGTCTTGAGCGGCCGGCCTGTTGTTTTCAGAGGTAACTTGGGCCGGGTTTTTTGCAGGTAATGCCCATCACAAGAGGGGAACTAACTTTATAAAGGTAGGAGGCGGACTTACCCACCCAGGACCATGGGCTGGCGGCCAGGATTATAGTGTCAATCACCCCTGTGAGGATGATGTACACAATCCCAAACAGCTTGCCAGAATGGTTGGTTGGGAGGTCAGGCGAGGAAGAAGGCATAGGTTTTGGGGTCACAGGTGATTCCACAGGCAGGTCGTAAGCAGGGAGATAGTTGAATTTCCCTCTGAACAACTTGGGTGTTGAAAATATCCACAGGCCTTGTTGGTTGTATCTAACTGCAGATTGTATGCAGGCCAAAGAATTGAGTTTGAGTATCTTTTGCGGGGTGTATTTCTTATATTTGACTTCAAAGGGTAGTCAGTAAAATGGACGGGTCCAAAGAGAACACCAGGAGGACAGAAAAAAGCGGGCAATGGGGCAGGCGGGCCAGGAGATCTTGAACTGAATTGGTAGACAGCAAATAAAAATAAGGCAATAGCTGTGTGAGCCAAATATACATAACCTTAATTCAAAAATGGCAATAAGTTTGGAGCGCGGGGTCTTTGGGTCTATATAGTACCCCATCTCCAAACTTAAAATTTTCCATGAGGGGTTCATCAAGGCATTGGGAAGGGCAGGGCCGGGGGAAATATGTGCTTGGGTCCAAAGGCAGCAAAATGGCACTCAGCCCGGGAGTTCTTTCATTGGTTAAGAATCTCAATTTGGCTACCTGATTATCTTGCTTTAGTGTTGTGGTCATAGAACCGGACCACAGGCCCATGCGTCTTTCCTGGGTTGGCTCTTGATTGGTCACTGGTGTAGACTTCAAGTTCATGAAGCTAATAGTTGCCAAATCAGTCCCTCCATTAGGCGCTGTGATTAGTCTTCCATTTGGTGCAATAATTTCCTTGGTTTGGCTTGTTTTACTGCATGGGTCAACATTCTTGGTATCAGCTTGTGGGGGCTCAATCCCAGAAAGACGCGGGCAGGCAGTCCTGCAGTCCACAGGCCCGGGGGGGGGTCCAGGGTCAGGGTTTGATTCCTGCTCCAAGCCTGGGTTTCCAGAGAGGAAGAATTGTCAATCCTGACACTATCCCCTTCTTCCCCCGAGAGCCCTCCCTTCTGATTCTTCTTGTTCAGGTAGAGTTGGACGGCTTCTTGGGCATTAGTCAGGTTGCTCAGCAGTTCCCAAGTACTTTCTTCTAGTGGGTATCCTTTCCACTTGAAGTAATACTGGGGTTTTTGGTAGTGGGTTTGGTTGCCGTGTATGTATTCAACTTCATATTCCTCAGTGCAGTCTGTTTGGGTGGGTGGGGGGGCTGTCTTAATCCGTTGGTGGGGGAGCAAATTCCCATCTTTTTTGAAAACAGGTAGTGGTAGAACACATTATGAATCTTCTAGGAGGAGGGTAGGTCTATCTTGAAGGCAACCTCACCAACTAATTTGGTGATCTTGTGGGAGCCACTTCTTCTGTGAGCTAATTTCCTGCAGGGCATGTGCAGGGGTACATTCCGGGAGTCTAGGTATACTTTGTCTCCAACTTGTAAGGGTTGGCCTGGAATTTGTTTGCGGTCAGCAAAGGCTTTGTATGTCTGCACTGCACGGTTCAGGTTGGTCAAGCATGTTTTTTGTGTGTCGTGAATCTGTTCAATCCAGGAGCGCCCAGTGGTGTTTGATTCCTTTTTGCCAATCTGGGGGTCCCAGGTGGGGTCAAACCCATAGTTGGCTTTAAATGGGGACATGCCTGTGGAAGAGTGATCCTTAATGTTGTAGACAAACTGGGCCATGGGAAGCATTTTGGCCCAATTGTCCTGATCAGTGTTGGCATAGCATTGAAGATATTGTTCAAGGATCTGGTTCACTTGTTCAGTTTAGCTGTCTGTTTGTCTATGGGTGATAGGAGGTATATACAAATTGCTTGATTCTTAAGTCTTTCATCACCTGCGTCCAGTAGTTTGACTTCAATTGGGGTCCCCTGTCTGTGATGATTTCCTCAGGTGTTCTGTGTTGCGTGAGGATGCGGTTGTGGAAGTGTTGGACTGTTTCTGCTGCTGTGCAATTGGTGGTGGTTGGTAAAAATTATGCCAACTTGGTGAAGCGGTCTACCATGACCAGGATTGCATTGTACAAGAGAGATGGCGGCAGTTCTACAATACAGTCCATGGAGACAGATCTCCAAGGTCTATGGGGTATATTCAAGGGTCTTAGAAGTCCTTCAGGTTTGTTTCTGAGAGTTTTGGTCCGCCCACAGGTCTCACACCCCTTCAGGTATGCGCTTACGTCTTGATTCATTTTGGCTAAGCAAAGTTCCTTCTGATGCTCCAGAGGGTCTTGAGCCTACCTGGGTGTCCAGCCATCTCAGAATTGTGGTAGCCTCTCAATATGCTGGTCCTGATGCTTACTTCTGGTACAAAGATCCTGTTGTGGAGCATTAGTGTTGTTCCTTTCAATGAGTAGCCTTTTTGGTAGTGGGTGCTATCCAAGGATTTAGAGAGGTCAGAGATCATGATCTTGGTGAAATTTTCTAGTGTTTGGGCCCTTAGTACTTCTGGTTTGCTGGCTCTGATTACATCAATCCCAGGTGAATGCCTAGGCTTACTGTTTCAAAGAGGACTTGGGTGTTGTGGTTGCGGGTTTCTAGGTGGGTAGGCACTAGGTCAGTTCTTCTACTTAGGGCATTGGGTACCACGTTCACCTTCCCTGGCTTGTAGTCTATGATCAGAGTGTAGTCATCCAGTTCTAAGGCCCATCTTGCTTGTTGTTGGTTAAGCTGGCATGGTTTGAAGAAGTATACCAAGTTCTTGTGGTTTGTCAGGACCTTAACTGGATATTCAGCGCCACATAGGTATTGGCGCCAATATTTCAGGGTCTTCATTATGGCTAGCATCTCCTTGTCATATATTGGGAAGTTCCCTTCCGCAGGTAGCATCTTCTTGGAGTAATATGCTACAGGATGTAGCATACTCTTCCCTCCTTACTGAAGAAGGACCCTGCCCACTGCAAAGTCCAACATGCCGGTTTCCAGAACAAAAGGTTTGGAGGGATCTGGCATGGCCAGAACAGGGGCAGAGGTGAAGGAGAGTTTCAAGGTTTCAAAGGTGGTGGTAAATTTTAGAGTGCAGGAAAAAGTGACCTTGTCAGAGCAAAGGTGGGTCAGGGGGAGGGTAATGAGAGAATTTTTTTTTGGATGAAATCCCTGCAATATTTTGCCAGGCCCAAAAAACTTCCCACATCCTTTCTGCTTTTGGGCACTGGCCAAGCTATGATTGCTTCTACTTTATCCTGTGCCATGGAAAAGCTGCCGGTCTTCACTATGTATCCCAGGAATTCAACTTCAGACTGAAAGAATTCACATTTCTTAAGCTTAGAGTGTAAGTTTGCTTGGGAGAGTTTCTCTAGTATAAGGTCCAGGTGGCGCAGGTGTTCCTTGTGAGTCTTGCTGTAGATGATAATGTTTTCCAGATATGCCACACAAAAACGGTCAAGGTATTCCCCTAGGACAGTGTTGATTATCCTTTGGAAAGTGCTGGGGGCGTTGTAGAGGCCAAAGGGCATCACCAGGTACTTGTGCAGCCCATATTGGGTTTTGAAGGCAGTCTTGTACTTGTCTCCATCCTTGATTTGGATTTGGTTGAACACATCTCAAAGGTCAATTTTTGAATACACCTGGGCTCCAGTCAGTACATCACAGAAGTTGTTGGCATTGGGAATGGGGTAGTGGTTCTTCACCATAATGTCGTTCAGTTTTTGGTAATTCACACATGGACACATCCCACCATCTTTTTTCCTAAAAACAGCATGGGCAACAAGCAGGGGGCTTTTGACACCCAGATGAACCCTTTTTTGTCATATCCTTGAGGTATGCTTTCAAGGTCACTTGCTTGCGGTGGTTACAGCTGTAGATGGGGCTGTGGTGCGGTTGAGTCCCTGGTAATAGGTCTATGGCATGGTTGTAGATTGAATGACTGGGTAGTTTTGTGGCTGCTTCTTCATTAAACACATGGTTCCATCTCTGTAGGGGGGTAGGCAGTATCCTAACTCTAGGTTCTATCTTCATGATCAAGAGTTTGTTGGTAGGGGGTTGGTCATGGCTCATGCAAGAAAGGAACAGTGTCACATGATTCCGGTTGGCCCAACATGGCGGTTTGCTCACAATAGTTCAGGATCAGGCCATGTCTGTCGGACCAGGAGTCACCCAGTATAAGGGGGTGGGGTAGTCCTGGCAAGAGGATCAGGGACAACGGGTATACATTGTGTCCAATGGTCAACAGGAGAACTTGTTCACACTCATAGCCAGTGTCTAAGGAGCTGTTTCCCATGATTACTTGTAGACTGAGCTCTGAGGCTGTCAAGCCTAATTTCTCTGCTAGACTGGCGTCAATAAAACTTTCATCTGCCCCTGTATCAATAAAGGCTTCAATCTTGTGCTTTTTCCCTGCTACTTCTATGGTCACTTGGATGAATTTGTAGGACTGGGAAAAAGTGTTTATTTGCGCCAGTGAGATTGGGGCAGTGTTCTTCTTAGGGAAGGCTCTGGTCAAGTGGCCTGCCTTGTGGCAGTGGAAGCAGAGTCCTTTGCAGTAGTGTTGTTAGAGCTCTTCAGGGGTCATCCCTGTTCTGTTGGGGGTCAGTGCTTGGGGTTGGCGGGTCTGGGAGGAGCCAGCGTTCTCTTGGTTCATGATAAGACTCTTGCACAGGGGAATTAGCTTGTCTATGCTGAGGGTGGGTGGATGATGCTTCAACAGGTCCTTCATTGCTAGGTTGACGCCCTTTCAGAAGATAATGGCTGCCAGTTTGTCCTCAAGTTGGGGGCAGGTTTTCAGTTTGAGGAATTCGTCAATATATGCTTGGATGGGTCAGGGACCTTGTCAAATTTCTAGCAGGGAGTTCAGGGCGTAGTATCTAGTGTCACAATCTTCCCCAGTGGCCATTAACTCAGCCTCAAACTTGGTGTAGTCTAAGCAGAATTCTACGTCCTCAGCCGTGGCCTTGCCAAACTAATCCAAGGCGTCCCCTGATAGCATTGAAGCAACCCCAAGGATCTTCTTGGTGTCACTGGTGTAAGAGGGGTGTTGGTATGGAAATGCAGGCAGAGGACTGGCATGGCACGTCTAGCTTCCTCAAGCGTGAGCTTCCTCATCTGAGGCATCTCTTCCTTTGTGAGGGACTGATTTACAATCATGTTTTGCACTTGGGAGGATGGAGCTTTGTTGGCTTCAGCAGTATTGGCGTTGGCTCTCTTTGGGTCATTCAGGTTTGCATTCTTCCACATGGAAGATATCAGGTTTGTGGTCATCTTATAGGTATAATAAGTGATTATCAATGGCAAAAGCATACAAGATGCCCCAAGAAATAACAACATCTTGGGGCTCAGGGTACCAGGTTTTTAAAGATTGCCATAATGTCAGGGATCCAGTCTTGATCATCCAGCCTTTAGTTTTCAGGGGTAACTTGGGCCGGGTTTTTTGCAGGCAATGCCCACCACAAGAGGGGAGCTAACTTTAAAAGGTAGGAGGCGGACTTCCCCACCCAGGACCATGGGCTGGCGGCCGGGATTATAGTGTCAATCACCCCTGTGAGGGTGATGTACACAGTCCCAAACATCTTACCAGTATGATTGGTTGGAAGATCAGGTGAGGAAGCAGGCATAGGTTTTGGGGTCACAGGCAGTTCTATGGGCAGGTCATAAGCAGGGAGATAGTTGAATTTCCCTCTGAACAACTTGGGTGTTGGAAATATCCACAGGCCTTGTTGGTTGTATCTAACTGCAGATTGTATGCAGGCCAAAGGATTGAGTTTGAGTATCTTTTGCGGGGTGTATTCCTTATATTTGACTTCAAAGGGTAGTCAGTAAAATGGACAGGTCCAAAGAGAACACCAGGAGGACAGAAAAAAGCGGGCAATGGGGCAGGCAGGCCAGGAGATCTTGAACTGAATTGGTAGACAGCAAATACAAAATAAGGCAATAGCTGTGTGAGCCAAATATACATAACCTTAATTCAAAAAAGGCAATAAGTTTGGAGCTCAGGATCATTTGGTCTATATAGTACCCCACCTCCAAACTTAACATTTTCTATAGGGGGTTCATCAGGGCACTGGGAAGGGCAGGGTCAGGGGAACTGGGTGATTGGGTCCAAAGGCAGCAAAATGGCACTTGGCCTGGGAGTTCTTTCATTGGTCAAGAATCTCAATTTGGCTACCTGATTATCTTGCTTTTAGTGTTGTGGTCATGGGACCGGGCCGTGGGCCTGTGCCTCTTTCCTGGGCCGGCTCTTGATTGGTCACTGGTGTAGACTTCAAGTTCATGAAGCTAATAGTTGCCAAATCAGTACCTCCATTAGGCACTGTGATTAGTCTTACATTTGGTGCAATAATTTCCTTGGTTTGGCTTGTTTTACTGCATGGGTCAACATTCTTGGTATCAGCTTGTGGGGGCTCAATCCTAGACAGGCGCAGGCAGGCGGTCCTGCGGCCCACAGGCCCAGGGGTCCAGGGTCTGGGTTTAATTCCTGCTCCTGGGCCCAGGTTTCCAGAGAGGAAAAATTGACATTATGACAACAACTCCAAGATTGGCAGGCATGGAATTAACATTGGGAGGTGCCAACAAAAAAGTTCCAACTGCAGGGCCCCATCTTCCAGTAATAATCTGGCTTAGAATCAGATTGTGGGGGATTTAGCACAACAATCCAACTACAGGATGCATTTAAAAATGTAAATTAGACCAAGGGATATATGATTTTTATTGAGTAAATTTTTTGGAGGACTCAACTTCTAGAGTTGAAACAGTGAAAATTAATCAATATATATCAAAAATTGACTAAGCAATACCACCTGGATCCTGGTCTCCTAATCCTTCCACATTGTCAAGTGAGTATCTGGTCCAGGTTGCAAAGAACCCTTGGGTGACTAATTTCTGACAACCATGCTGATCAATAAGTTCATATCTGGTGATCCTTAAGTTATTTTGATTTATCAACACCAACTTAAAGGGGGAAATTGGATTCAACCAGCAAACTGGAGCAGCTGTAACCCATTTGTGATCAATTGTTTGATTCAAGTCCATTAAATCAGTCAGCTTTTTTAAAGGTTTCCCGGCTTTCTGAGCTTTCCTACTTGGCCAAATAATCCCCAGCATCATGAAACTTACCGTGACAGTTTGTCCTATCCATTAAGGCCATGGAACCCTTTGAGCAGTGGGCCCTTGACATTGTTGTACCTCTCTCCAAAGACAGACTTGGGAAGAAATACATCATCACAGCCATTGACTACTTCACCTGCTGGCCATTAGCGTGGGCAATCACTAACCACACCCTCACCACCATCACTTGCTTCATTGGCAAGGAAATTGTGGCCTTTTTTGAAAAACCCAAACGCCTCATTACAGAGGGGGGTCCTGAGCTTGTTGGACATGTCATGAAGGTGTACTGCGCCAAAAATGCCCTACAACAAATAGTCACAACTCTGTACCATCCGCAAGCCAATGGGCGCGTAAAGCAATTGAATGGCTCCCTGGTCCAGCTGATTGCCAAACTCTCACAGGAACATCCTAATACTACATGAACTGAACATCTTCTCCCTGCATTGCTCATTTTACGAGCAAGAATCAATAGGGGCACCGGGTTCAGCCCCAGCACTTTGGCCTTTGGGACACCTGATGGTTTGGCAGGAGTAGAACAAGGAAGATTATAATCCATGGTTCCCACAAAATCTCCCTTGTTGCCTACCCCTTCCCTGATCCAGTGGCGCACCAAGGCCCAAGACATTGAACACAAGCAAATTGAGGGAGGGACAAGACACCTTGAGGCCAGATACACCGTAGGTGACCCCATCTACGCCCTCAATCCCAATTCAGCCAAGTTAGAACCCAACCACTTGAGGCCCTTCAAGATAGCCGCGGTCTATGATAACCACACCTATCATCTGGAGGACACCCAAGGGAACACCAAAAAGCTTCACTACAATTGCTTGCGCCCCTTCCGCGCCATCCCCACACAAAAGTTGTTTGTGTGGACTTTCCCAGATCTCCCACAAACTCTTATCCTGGTGTCTGACAACAAGCAGGGAGCAAGGGGGTGTTGCAACCAAGTTTCTATGCTTGCCTACCAACGTATCTCACAATACACAGGGGGCGCTTGATGAGCCCCCTTGACATATCTAATGACATGGACCAATCTGATGGCAATGTCAAACTGCAGGCACCTTCTCCTAATTAGGAGCACTACCAATTCAACCTGCTGATCCTGCACAATTTATTCCTCAGCTCCAATCCTTGCATGCCATTGTGTCCCCCCTTTGTGGCCTGGTGGCTTTCCCCATATAGTATATTAATTGCAGTATTCTATAATAAACAATACATTTTTCTTATTATTTCTGTCCTTTCTATTGGACTGTTTTCTTCCCCAATTCAAATACTGAATCCTCATTAGTTCAGTTGCAACACTAGCCCTGAGGACTAAGGGGCTACATAACTGCATTTTTCTGGGGTCAAGTCCCTGCAAGCTGAAGCCAAGAATGATTGTCCAAAAGGTAAAGCTAGCCAAACCAAATGAATCATCACACCAAATAGAGAATAATCAAGGTGCCTAATGGAGGTGAAAAAATTCCTACAATCCGCTTCACGGGCTTGAAGACCACCTTGGTGGCCTTCAGGATGTGTTACCTGAGGAAAGCACAGGCCCAGGGCCCAACCCCATGACCGCGATCCAAGAACAAGAGAATCAAGAGAATCAAGTCATCAATTTGAGATTTTGGATCAATGAAAGAACTCCCAGCCAAGGTGCCATTTCACTGCCTTTGAATATGAGCATCCAGACCACACAGCTCCACTGTTGTGAATGCCTTTATTCACCATGTTTTGATTTTGCCTTTGTTGGGTTATTTTGAGGACAAATCTCTCTCTTTTGCTTTCACCCTTCAAAATGAGTCTGGCTCCAAATTGGGAAATACAATTTTTCAGTTTCCTGATTCTGCGCAACTCACTTGCCCCACTCATGCTTGTGTCAAGTGATCCTACTGTTCATGTACTATTTTTGGTAAAGCTACACAGTATATAATCTCCATTTCTATACCCAATAAAATCAAGTTCTATTCACATTTTTGTCTTTGTGTCTCCACATACTTTGGTGCCTCTCTAGCCATGTCTAGCAGATATTATTCAATCAAGGCCACAAGGTAGTCACATAGCCTTCCCTGCCATTCTAATAAAAACTTAGTACAAATTTAATCCTAAGGTTAGTATTTCCCGTTGTGATGCTGTGCTGTGCCTCAGATCACAACAAAAATGGTGCTCACTACAGGGGCTGTAAGCCCTCTGGTTACCCCTTTTGCAACAACGTTTTCAGGACCTTTGTGTCATGCTCTGCCCCAAAGGGTAGGCTAATTTAAGTTTGTCATATTTATTATTTTTGCTTGATTAATCTTTCAGTATTTTAATATTTGAAATTTTAAATCAAAAGTTAATATTTAAGTATTCTAAATTTATTACCTTGTTTTTTGATGCCATTTGTGTTTGAATTGTTGTCGTTGTTGTTTGCTCTGTTGTTTGCCCTTACTTTTATATATATTTCTACTTTAAAGTTAGAATATTTTTGTCAAGGGTCTGGATGTACAAGTATTCTGGCTATTGCCATCACACCTTACATCCAGTCATTGCCCAACTTGGTGCCTTTTCAATATACCATTTGACATACCAAAAATGGCACCAAACCAATATCACATGACTGTCCAAGTATCCAGCAACTAAAACCCATCTTGCACATGAAAAACCCCTAAGTTTGATCCAACTAAATCCCTGCCACAGTCAAATCTATATAAGTCTAAAGTATTATCCAATAAAATATACTTCTTCTCTTCCTAATTCTATATTCAAAGCTTCCCCAAAAGGCGCTCCTTATCACTGGTAGCACTACAGTTTTTGATCATGCCAATAAAAGAGAAAATGACTGAACAGAATCTGCCCACCTTTGCCCACGTACTCAACTAGGCCACATGCCAGGATACCTGGAAAATGTACTTCCGCGCCCACAACATCAATGAAGATATTCCTAGTGGATGCACCGTATTCAAAGGTCTGGTCATGCCCAAAGCATGCACCAAGATAATTCAATACAGTTGCTCTCTCCAACCACAAACAAACGCACAACCACCTATCACAGGTAAAATTACCAACACCAAATATATTGGTATTGACAATTTCTTTGGTAAAAACAAAGAAAACGTCATCAACTGGATAGACCACACAGCCGCCAAACTTTGCGCCAGCTGCATCCCCCATGAAAAATGGGTCCAGGAAGCCAACAAGCGCCTATACAAGGCTGCAGCTAACTGGTTTGCCACCTGGGTTGGCTCACAAACCAACAACCAGCTTGACAACTGGGAAGAGTTCAAAGCCAACATCACCCACAATCTCTGCTTCACTGAATCTCTCCAAGACATTGCAATACAACTCAGTGATCTTCCTCAGAAGACCACTATTGCAGCTTACGCCAATGAATTTGAGGAAATACACTGTGAAATTCAAAACCCAGCACAAGCTGACAACGTATATACCAGAGCATTATTCATCAACAGAATGAAACCCTCTGTTGTTGCCCTCATCTGCCCAGAAGCAAATACCTCCATGCCCGCGCTCATTGCTGAAGCCAAGCGTGCTGAAAAACGCGCCAAAATGGAATATGCTGTACGCAACAGCAACTGCTCCTCAAACGGCAATGGCAGAGGAAACGCCAATGGCAATAAACGCCAAAATACCAATCATAGCAACAGCAACTCCAATTGTAACAATGGCAATCATAGCCAAAGCACAAACTGCTCCTGTCCCAAGAAAGAGGACACCGCCAAAGTTAACAACGCTGAAGTAGCAACCCGCTATGAATCTGACCCCACATTCTCTGTCCTCAAAGGTCTCAAAACAGAGGAACAGGGAAAAGAGGAGGGTGAACAGGCTTAAGTGCCCCTGTCTCCCCCCAACTTGACAAGAAACTGTACCAAGGCATGAACTTTGCTGCTTGCAAACCTGTGTCCCGCAATCCTCTATTTTTATAAACGTAAAAATTAAAGATTGCTCACAACTTCTTGGCTATCCATGCACTTAGAAATCTCATGCACATAAAATTTTATTCAACTCTGACGCACAACACACTATGGTTAGCAAACCTTTTGTAACCAAGTACAAAATACCAGTTGTCAAATCCAACTTCAAATACGCTAGAATGGCAGACAAGTCAAAAGTTCTGCTCAAAGGCAAAACAACGCCCTTCAGAATTGACCTCTAAGGCATACAAACGTCCATCAAAGGACTTGTCATGAACAACATAAAGTACAACATTGTAGCAGGCATGGACTGGTTCACCCAAGTGAACCCCAGTGTATGTTGGAAAACAAAAATCATGACCATCAAACACAATGGAGTCAATTTTAACATTCTCAAAGAACCCAACAACCTCATTCTAAGAGACACAATATTTGTTCAAGTCATAAATCAAAATGACTCTGAACACCTAACCAAAGACAGTACCCTCCACATAATGAGGTACTCCAAATTTAATAATATACAAATGTAAATGATCCAATGCCCAGAACTTGAGGCACTACTAAATGAATACACTCATGTATTCAAGGAAGAACTCACAGAGTTACCCCCAAACAAGAGGCTAAACATGACATTGACTTATGCAAAGCCATGCCTAAACCTGCACCCCTCTACAGACTCTCTCTCATGGAGACCCAAACACTTAAAGCCCACATTGAGGACAATTTACCAAAGGATTCATCTGTCTGTCTGAATCCCCGTGGGGGGAGTAGTTTTCTTTGTAAAGAAGAAAGAAGGATCTCTTCACTTAGTTACTGACTACAGAGCACTAAACACAAGTACAGTAAAAAATAAATACCCACTTCCACTCATAGAAGACCTATTTGCAAGGCTCTCTGGAGCAAAAAAATCTCAAAAATTGACCTCACATCTGGTTATAACCAAGTTGAAGTTAAAAAGAAAGACATACCAAAGACCGCGTTCTGCACGCAATTTGGGTTGTTTGAATGTAAAGTAATGAATTTTGGGATGACAAACGCCCCAGCAACATTTGTCACCATGATGAGCCAGGCACTAAAAAGACTCTCAAACACATTATGTTACCTCAACAACATCATCATATTTTCAAAAACAAACAAGGAACACCTCACGCATGTCTGCAAGACACTCAATCAACTTGCAAAGCACAAGCTATACACTAAGCCTAGTAAGTGCCAATTTATGGAAAAGGAAATCCTGTTCTTGGGCCACATTGTCTCTGGCAGTAGCATCAAAGTAGACCCATATAAAATAAAAGCCATAAATGACATGCAACACCCCACCTCTGTGAAACAAGTAAGATGCTTTCTTGGTATGATAGCTTACCTAAGGAAATACATCAAAGACTGCGGAAAGCTCACCGCACCAATCAATAACCTAACCAAAGATAATGCCAAAAAGAAATTCATTTGGACTCCAGAATGCAACAAGAATTTCCAGCTATTAAAACAAGCTTTGATTGAAGCATCAATCTTGCAATACCCTAATAACAACAAGTGCTACAAGCTTGAGTCAGACGCTAGTGACACCGCCATTGGCGCAGTCCTACGCATATGCCAGCCAGGGCAGTAAGACTTCCTGCAAGTATGTTATGAAAGCAGAAAACTAACCAACACTGAGCAGAGATACCCAATACACAATAAAGAATTGCTAGCAATATTCCACACATGCAAGAAATGGAGATGTTATCTCAAAGGACACTTAAACGTCTGAGTGCTAACTGACCACAAATCTTTAATCTATTTCAAAACTCAGAACGCACTTGCATGGCGCCAAGCCAAATGGATGTCCTTGCTGGAACATCTTAACCTGGACATCCAATACAAAAAGGGGGCAGAGCTGGTCACAACCAATGCTCTCTCTAGGATATGCCAGCCAAGAGAGGATCACCCTGACCACCTGGACCCTGACTGGCCCAACCTATACAACACTGAGTAAAAGACAAAAGGAAAGGATCCCTTCACACACCAACTAACCCATAATACGCTAGTAAGGAATGAAAAACATTTCCACATATCAAATGGCACAGTATACCAAATCATCAAGGATAAACACATTTCATACATTCCACTTGCACAAAGAGTTGACACTATATTAAGACACCACTGTCTGTTAGGACACACAAAGGCTAACAACCTATATCTCACATTAAAAGAGATAATATGATGGCCCAACCTGAAGTTAAACATAATCAATGTTCTAAAGAAGTGCACAGTGTATGAAAAATACGCCAGCACCAAGGCGCCACAGCCAACAGTCAACCCAGTACCTGACCCTGAACCATTTAAGGTTTGGGGACTGGACGTAGTGGGACCCTTCCTGGAAACCAAAACAAATCAATGTTTCTTAATTGTAGCCATTGACTTTGCCACATGTTGGCCCATCTGCTGGGAAACAAAAGATCACAAGGCAGAAACAATAAATTGATTCATCAATAAAGCAATCATAGCAGACTACGGCACTCCAGACTACATCATAACAGATGGAGCAAAAGAGCTAACAGGCCATGTAGTAAATGACAATCTAAAAACAAAGAACATCAAACACTCCACAACCTTGCCCTACAGGTCAAAGGCCAACGGTAGAGTTGAACGCCTGAATGGCAGCCTTATTAGAACCCTGGAGAAAACAATGGATGGCAAAGCCAAAGACACATGGCCACTCTATGTGAAACATGCATTACTAGTATCCCAGGTTTGTACCAATTAAGGCACAGGCTACTCACTGTTTGAACTAACATACAGGTATAAGCCAGAAATAGTCATCTGCAATAATCAACTGTATGTGAAGATCCCCCCGGGGAAACCTCCCACAGTAGAACAGAAACCAGCTCTACAACACATACGCCTCAAAGCCAAACTGGCAGAAACAAAAAGACTCAAAGCCTAAAAGGTAACCTCAACAGAGGACCCACTTCCCATCAACTCCCCTGTCTGGGACCTAGCTGAGAACAGAAAGAAGCCAGACTCAGTACACAGAGGACCAGGAAGAATCATCAGATACCAACCAGACAGGAATACCTTCCTGGTTAAGTTCCAGTGTGCCAAAGAGCCCATCACCAAAAAGTATCACAGATCTTGCCTCCGCCCTAGCAAAGGGGAACACTTGACCCAGTTGGTGCCCACTAGTAAACAACTCCAGAAACATTAGGCAGCAGCCGTCAAGACAAAGCCCCCTTCTGATATACCCAAGTAACCCCTTAAGGGAGGGGTGTGTCAAGGGTCTGGATGTACAAGTATTCCAGCTATTGTCATCACACCTAACATCCAGTCATTGCCCAATTTGGTGCCTTTCCAATATATCATTCAACATACCAAAAATGGCACCAAACCAATATCACATGACTGTCCAGATATCCAGCAACTTGAACCCACCCAGCACATGACCAGCCCCTTGGTTTGATCCAACTAAATCCCTGCCACAGCTAAAGCTATATAAGTCTAAAGTATTATCCAATAAAATATACTTCTTCTCTTCCTACTTTTATATTTGAAGCTTCCCCAAACAGGCGCTCCTTATCATTTTCACTATCACTTACCTTTCAAAACCCCTGCTTGCATTGTTGCTGCTCCCCCAGCTTTACGTTGCTGATCTGCTCACAACACTGGCTTCTGTTTCCCCTTTTCTTTAGTTCTGGTGCTCCAAACTTATCCAGTTGCTCCTCTTCTTGGCTGCTCTCCCTGATGATCAAACCCAACTGAAAAGGCATTTTTCTTATATAAATAAAGAGCTTTTGAAGATTAGGCTTTAAGCCAAAATTCTAAGTGATTTCTTCCCTTCAAACTTCTACAATTTTTAACTTCAGATTTGTAATTTTAAGAATTTTGTTTTTTTAATTCATTTTTTTAGTTTAGCTTTCTCTTTTCTTAAATCCAATGGAACTTGTAAAACAACAAGCCTTAGGCTTGTAGTATCTATTTTTCCCTTAAGGAATGTTTCAATAGTTATATGTATCAATTTGCCAATAAAGAATATCCTAATATTGATATTCCCTTAGTTACAAATTGTTCACTATTGAACACTTTATTTTATCTTCTTTGCTTAGGGTTTTTACACTCTATTACTCCATTTGTGACACAATATAGGTTTTTAGAAGGTTTCTGTAATATTATCTTACAGACAGTTCCTACGTTCTTATATCTTTTAAATTTGAATCCTAATGCCTTGCACGCTCTAGTCTATAACCTTGCACCATTATGGGCAAGACCTTACACTTTGCCTCTGCCCATACAAGAGCCTACTTTGCCTGAAATTATCAGTCCTCCTATTGAGGAAGACATTGCCAACCTGCCTATTGTCCCTACTGTACTGAACCTTGGGAGTGGTCCCAGCCTAGTGGCCTACCCTTTGGGTACCCTTGACTTGAAACAAGTCA
The DNA here is from genome assembly GCA_014839935.2 of Entomophthora muscae. Lineage (NCBI taxonomy): Eukaryota > Fungi > Entomophthoromycota > Entomophthoromycetes > Entomophthorales > Entomophthoraceae > Entomophthora > Entomophthora muscae. The sequence goes on along the minus strand of QTSX02002919.1, from coordinate 120,059 downwards.
TGGCAGTAGCCCTTGGGATAGCCCGTGATAGAGCCATCCCTTGCCTCCAGCTTTAGTTCAACCAAGTAGAATACTACAAATTGATTGTAGCTCCACAATTTCCACAGCATCTCCTCTTGGTGGCTGGATCTACTAAACAATTATTGTCCTCCTTTGTAAAACCTGCCTTAGTCCATCATCAAATGGTATTAGGGCTCCACATTCAAGAGATTTCATTGCTGCAAGCCGCTGTCACTCATCACTGGGATCAGTTTGCGGCCTACCAGCAGTGGATCTATTCCCTGTTTTCCTTAGTATCCAATAATTAGCGCAACTCTGTCACCTCTCAATCTTGCTTGGTCAACTCCATTAAAAGAATGCGCCAATTCATCCCCAAGTATGTCAGAGAGTGCCTTCATGAGTTCCACCAGCTGTAACAGCCCTGGCGTGCCCAAGTAGACTCCACTCTAAACGCCTATTTCACCAACTTCAAACAACTTGTGCAGCAACTCAACAAGTTCAGTGCTTACTTCTTCAACCAATTACAGCAAGTAGCAGTCCATGCTGCAAAGGGCCTCCACAAACTTGGCCAGGACTTTGATCAATAAAGGGCTGCTACTGCTGCTACCATTGCCAAACTCCAGACTCAAGTAAATGAACTGTCTGCCTCTGAAGCAGATGCCCTGCCTTCTCCTCCATCTGATGAGTTAGCGGATAGAGAACAGAGGCTCTGGGATGCCATTCAAGATTTAAGAACATCTATTTGCATTCAGGAATGCCCTCCTGAAGCCCCTCAGCCTGATCTTCAAGTGCTTGCTCTGACGGCTCAGTTTGCTGATTTACAACAAGAGGTTGCTACTTTGAGTGAGGCAATGGCGTCTGTTGTTAGTCCACCTGGAGTTGTGGGCAAAGATGGTTGTTGCCCTGGATTTTCAGAAGCCCCCTGCATTCATTGTGCTAGAGAGTTGATAGCTCTAGCCAATGAAGTGGACCTCCTGAAGCAAGATTACTCTGAGCTTGATAAAGACGTACAAGAACTAAGCAAAGTAATTGATTAAGTAAATGACAAGTTTGCCCCTTGCCTTTCAGTGGGCCTGTCTCTTACTTCCTGACTGGCTGAACTGTCCTTGGTAGTAATAGCACAGGGTCAACGCCTGGATGTTACTGAGCAGCAGATTTCTCTTGCTAATAATACAGGCACCTGCACTGCTGACACCTTGACTACCCTTGAAGATAGTGTTTTCCAGCTGTGGGCCAGGCAGCCCCCCCACTGATTCAGAAGCAGAATTCTCCCCGCACATAAATGTACTCAATAGTAACAATGATGGCCCAACCCCAGAAGCACATTTCAAGCCTATCTTTAAGCAAGTCTTTGACCCCAAAACCTCAACCATTGCAGCTTTCATAACTATCTACAAAACTGCCATGAGAAGAGCCTCAGATGAGGTTAAGAAGGAACACATTCTGACCTGTCTACACCCAATCTTCCAAGAGATAGTAGTGCCAGAGCTGCCTACCATTGAAACCTAGGAAGATATGAAGCAACTTCTGATTGACAAATTTGATGGTGACCTTAGTTTGGAAGTAAAGAAGGACGCCTTCATGCACATTTCTTTCAAGCCAAAAGAGACCCTAGCTGAATTTGCAGATAGATTTTATATTGAAGGACAACAACTGATCACAAGCCACCAGTTGACCGCACATGAAGCATACATGGCTTGCACTCAAGCCTTCAAGGTTAACCAGCTCCTGTGTCTGTACTTCAAGGCCCATAAAGCCATGCTTTCTTCTATGAATAGCATAAATACACTGTTGCAGGATATGCACCTTACCCATTCTGGGGCAGTTATGCGGGAGAATTGTGCCACCTCTACCTCTGGTTTGTCTTCATGTGGCCCGCTTATCCTTACCATGAACTCAGAGAATCCTCTTTGACGCCAAGGTGGCCATAACTGTGGACAGATAGGTCACCATTCCTGAGTCTGCACCAATCCTTAAGTTGGAGGAGCTGATCCTAAGGAGCAGGTGAGAAAAGAAAAGTCAACCTAGAGGCAGAGACGCTCTTGGTTGGCAATTCTTCCCAGTCTCCTTTGATTCCCCCTATATTGCTGACTCTGAGCCTGCTGACACTAAGGCTCCTCCCATTATGCTGCTATTTCATAACATATCTGATGACGCTGACATGTACAATTCTGATATGGAAGATCCCAACGCCTATGGATATTTAGTCCTGGCTGTCCCTGAAACTATTGTTGTCCCTTATAATATATATTCTGGGAAAACTACAACAACCACCAAGTCTCTGCCTGAAGCCAAAGAGGTTATCTCTTGTCCCTACCTCACTCAAGCCAAGAGATCTCCCATGATTTTTGAATCCTTCAAGGAAGCTGCTTAGGTTGCTGATGCTGTGTTCAAAAACTTCTCAGTCTTACTCCCTCTTCAGACAGCCTATAAGGAATTCCCGGGCCTAAGATACATGATTAAAAAATGGGGAAAAGAACTGGGAGAAGCCCAATACATTCTGGCTGTCCTCCTTCCCTTTGGTTGTACTACCACTTGTATGGAAATTCCCATCCAAGAGGTGAAGATTAAGGCTGTCTTGAATACTGGATCTTCTGTGAATGTTGTCTTCTCAAAGCTTGTCAAGAAGCTCAAACTTGCCCCCAACTTTAAATATCATCAGTTGTATGGCACAGCTGGGCTGTTCATGACTTGCGCTATAGGAGATTATTCTGTTCTTCCCATGCAGTTTGACAAGCTACTCTTGGCTGCGCCTGCTGTTGTCTTGGAGAATGAGAGCTATGACCTTCTATTTGGTACTCAATTCCTTAGGAAATATAATGGGATCATCAAATTAAAGGACAGCTACCTCTCTATCTTATGATATGAGGTCCCTTTAATCTTTGAAGAGACAGGTAAAGTTCCTGGGAAGTGCCTCAATACATGTGCCTTGGAATATCCCACTGGTGTTTTCACTTTAAAATACTGTACCCATTCCTCTAACATAAAGTGCCCTCCTATTGCTTGTCCTGTGTCTGAAGGGATTCTTCTCTTGGCCACTTCCACTTTATCATTCCTCCTGGGTCTCAGGCTATCCTAGACTCCCAAATATTGTATGAGCTGCCCGAGCGTGCATTCCTAGAGTTGTACTCTCCTCCCTTGCTAGGACGCAACAAACCCTATCTCTGCCCAGGAATCTTGGATGTCTCTTATAAAGACCCTTTTCAACTGCTGGTCTCTAACTTGACTGCTCTCCCAATACATGTGTTTAGAGGGCAGGTTGTTGGCTATGGCAGGTTGTTGAATGCTCCTGATGTCCTATCACTACATCTCTTTGGTACGTTCCAGGACTTTAACTTACCTGAAGATGATCCACAAGTCCTACCATTGTTCACTTCTCAAGAATTCCCGCATCTATCTCTGGTTCAACAGAAAGAAGTGCTTGTCCTACTGGATCAGTTTTTGGACATCTTTGCTAAGGATAGAACAGATTATGGTTTAGTCAAAGGTGTCATTCACCAGATTAATACTGGTGACGCTCCCCCCTTTTGCGCTAAACCTTATTGCTGCAGCCATGTAGAGGATGCTCAGGTGTCTAAAGAGCTCAAACAACTTCTAGACGCTAGACTGCTTGCTCCTTCCCAAAGTTGATGGGCTTCCCCCTTGCTCATACTGAAGAAGAAGGATGGAGGTCATTGTATTGTGATGGACTACCAACGCTTGGATTCCTTAACCAAAAAGGATTCCTACCCTTTACCATGCATTGACAATGCTCTCTGCCGCCTTGGGGGCTCTAAGTTCTTCTCTGCCATGGATCTGGCTTCTGGATACTGGAAAGTTGATCTCTCTCCCAAAGATAGACAGAAGGCTGCGCTCATCACTTCTGAGGGATTGTTTGAGCCCTCCTTAAATGCTGCAAGGACTCTGCAATGCTCCAGCTACTTTCCAACAAGACATGCATTCCATTCTCTATGATTTGAAGCTCTCATGTGTTTATGTGTACTTAGATGATATAGCTGTCTTCAGCGCCACCTTCACTGATCACTTGGACCATCTCAAGGAGGTGCTCATAAAGATTTGTGAGGCCGGACTTAAGTTAAAACCATCTAAGTGTCCTTTCTTCAAGGAACACCTTGAATTCTTGGGGCATGAGTTGACTCAGACAGGAATTTGCCCCATGACTAAGAAAGTTGAGGCCATTGACAAAATGCTTCTGCCCACCAACCTGCGAGAAGTTCAAGTCTTTCTGGGCATGATGGGATACTATAGACAGTTCATCACCAATTTTGCTGACACTAGTGAGCCCTTGGTCCAGCTGCTGTGTAACATCCCCTTTGAATGGACCGCCAGCCAACAACAAGCCTTTGAGACCCTCAAACAAAAACTCAAATAGGATTCTGTCCTAGTATATCCTGATTACAATAAGGAATTCATCCTATATACTGATGCTAGTGACCTGGCTATTGGGGCTATCTTGGCTCAACTGGATGATGAAGGTGTGGATCACTGTGTAGCCTATACCTCTTGTGTCCTGAATAAGCATGAGAAGAACTACAGTGTAACAGAGAAAGAGTGCCTTGCTGTGCTTCATGCCGTCAAGCAATCCCGCCATTATGTGTATGGCACCCATTTCACTATGGTTACTGACTATGCTTTGCTCAAATGGCTACAGCAACTCAAGGAACCAGAAGGACAACTAGCTAGATGGGCTCTCTGCCTGCAAGGGTACGGCTTCACTGTGCTGCACTGCCCTGGGATTCAACATCAGAATGCTGATGGACTGTCCAGAATGCCCATCCTTGCCCTACACCCTGCTAAGGCTGACCAGTTGTATGAACTAATAGGATATCCTTTGTCATGGGAGAACAAGACAGAGGAAGTTTGAGTTGCCCTTTTTAAGTTATCTGAAGACATCCTCATTTGTGACAATCAGCTTTCAGGAAAGTACAAGACCACTACTTGCCCTATGTAAGGCCTAGTCTTTGCCTTTTGTTGGTGCTTCAAGCTCATAAAGAGACAGGACACAGAGGTGTTGCCAAGACCCATGCCTGGCTCCAGAAGAATTACTTCTGTGAAAAACTTTGCTTGTTGATCCCAGATGTTATTGCTAGTTGCCATGATTGCCAACTCCAACAACCTAAAGCCACTGATCATGAGTTCAAGGTAGTCCCCTCAACACACATTTCACACTGTTATTATTGACGCTTTAGGGCCTCTCCCTTACTCCTGCACTGGTTGCTGCTTTATCCTAATTGTTGTTGATCATTTTAGCAAGTGGGTAGAAGCTTGCCCTACTAAAGACATCACTGCTAAGACAACCGCCGCCTTTCTGCTGCAAGATGTAGTCTTCTGCCATGGCTGTCTCAAGTGTTGTTGTCTGACAATGGGACTAACTTCAACGCCAAGTTAGTGACCTCTGTGGTTGAAGCCTTGGGGTCTCATCAGTCTTTCTCTGCCCCCTATAATCCTTCCACCAATGGGGCGGTTGAGCGCGCAAACTTAACTCTGATTTCTATCATGAGGAAACTCACTTACTCAGACACTGCCAACTGGGATCTATACTTACCTGCTGTTCTCTTTGCCTATCACCTTAGCAAACATTGTGTCACTGGGTATTCCCCTTTTGCTATGCTGTATAGCCGTGAAGCTACTACCTGTTGCTCTTGGGGGCCCCCTACTCTCCTCTGATAAGGCCATGAACCCTGATGAGCATATCAAGGATCTAGTTAATTGAATCATTGATATCCAGGCTTCTGCTTACATGTCTGCCTATAAGACCAAGCTGCTAGAGCTCTCCCCTGACAATGCCGGAAGATCCCCCCTGCCTGAGTTCAACATTGGGGACCATGTTCTCTACTATCAACATAGAGTGGGAGGAAAAGCTCATAAGCTAGACTTGTTGTGGATCGGGCCCTTGGAAGTGACCTTCAAGAAAGGGTCAAAGTATACTGTAAAAACCCCTCTCTAGTGGTCAACCTTTTGCTTGTGTGCATGCTAAGTTCCTCTGCAAGTATCACCCCCCTAAGGCCAATCTAGAGGGGAGTAATGTTATGAATGCCGTCATTCACCATGTTTTGATTTTGCCTTTGTTGGGTTATTTTGATGACAAATCTCTCTCTTTTGCTTTTGCCCTTTGAAATGAGTCTGGCTCCAAATTGGGAAATACAATTGTTCAGTTTCCTGATTCTGCGCAACTCACTTGCCCCACTCATGCTTGTGGCAAGTGATCCTACTGTCCATGTACTGTTTTGTGGTAAAGCTATACAGTATATAATCCCCATTTCTATACCCAATAAAATTTAAGTTCTATTCACATTTTTGTCTTTGTGTCTCCACGTACTTTGGCGCCTCTCTGGCCACGTCTAGCAGATATTATTCAATCAGGGCCACAAGGTAATCACATAGCCTTCCCTGCCATTCTAACCAAGACTTAGTACAAATCCAATCCTAAGGTTAGTATTTTCTGTTGTGACTCTGTGCCGCGCCTCAGATCACAACATTCACATTTCCCAATACCCTAATGAACCCCATGGAAAATAGTAAGTTTGGAGATGGGGTACTATATAGACCACAGGACCCCACGCTCCCAAATTATTGCCATTTTGAATAAAGATTATGTTATTTCACAGAAGTTTTAAAAGCTATGGCAACAAGCAAAAACAATCCAGATTTAAACAAAATTAAAAATAAATGAATTTATATTGGTTTACAACAGATTTGGGTTCATTTCAATTTTTCTTAAATCTGAATTCATTTTGTTTAAATCTGAGTTCATTTTTTTGTTGCCATAGATTTTAAAGCTACTTTATCTTCCACAGCTGCTGCCTTATTTTATCTTTGCCATCTATCAATTCAGTACAAGATTTCCTAGCCTTCCTGCCCTTACGCCCACAGATTCCTGTCCTCCAGGTGTTCCTTTGGTCCTGTCTAATTAACAGAGTACCCTTTAAAACCTGAGTAATAGGAATACACCCCAGAAAAAATCCTTGAACTAGATCCCCTGGCCTGCATAAAATCCGCAGTTAGTTATAACTGTCAAGGCCCCTGGATCATATTATTGCTGAAATTGTTTAGAGGCAAGTTCAACTACCTTCCTGCTTACACCCTCCGCATGGAACTGCCTGTGACCCCCAAGACAATGCCTGCCTCCTCAGCTGACCTCCCAACTGACCACACTAGCAAGCTGTTTGGGATTGTGTACATCTTCCTCACGGGGGTGATTGACACTATAATCCCACCGCCAGCCTGTGGTCCTGGCTGAGGAAATCCTTCTCCTACCTATTTAAGAAAGCTCTTCTCTTGTGGTGGGCTCTTCCTGCAAAAAACATGGCCCCATAATCCCTGAATATGACAGGCCAGCCACCCAAGATTGGATCCCTGACACTGCCTCTCTTCAATAGGGCTCAGAATTCACATCTTACCACTGTCTCAATGAACTGTAGGTGGGTGGCAATTTTGGTAAAGCCACACCAATCTGCTTGAGGCTCATTATCTCTTCAGTAATCCCATTGGTTACTAGTTGTTGTTTTGGGGGCCCACTGGGCATAATGGGATCCAGATTAGGAAGGGCTTACTCTGATTGGCCCAAATTTTCAAGCAATATTTGGATTAGGTTGAAGAGGGCCAAAGTTGCCCAGTCTAAAAAATGTGGCACAGGCTTGGGTTGGGCCTGGTATTGGGGATCACTATACTGGCTGTAAGAAAAGCCACTCATAGATAGCTTTGGTGACACATACAACTTGGCCTCCTTGTGACTTAAGTTTAGTTGGGTGTACACAGGGAGCGTGACATTTGACTCCCTTGATCAGCAGCCTGAGCTTGGAGGTGCTCCTGGTACTGCTTCTCAACAATGTCAAAGTTATCTTTACTTGTGAAACTCATGTTAAAAATAGAAAAGTATTTACAGAGTGTTAGTTTTATTTAAATGTGTGTGCCTTTTTATACATGCTCTCAGACATAAATGGCCAAATTTAGAAGCACATGCATTGAAAATAATGCTGTAGTTCCCTGAATAAATTTTGGTGGATTCACTCCTGAAATCCACTATTTCCAATTTTATCCCAAAAATAATCAATATTTTCAAAATATGAGCTGTTCTGTGTTTGAACTTATCACTTTTGCAACTGAACCTCATTTGAACTCTCTGTTTGTATCATTTTTGCTACACACTCATTATAAATTCAATCTAGAATGCTTCAGCAAGTTACTGGTTTTTTTTGTGTTGAATACAGTAGTTTTAAAAGCTATGGCAACAACCAAAAATACCTCAGATTTAAACAAAATGATCTCAGATTTTTCAACAAAATCCAACTCTCAGGTTAAAATATACACTCTGTTAACAGGGTTTATTGGCGTTAATGGGCAAAATGAGTCAACACAGCAACAAAGGGCTCACACATAAAGCAAAACCATTCAAAATAAAATCTGAAATGCATTGATTCACAAACAAAATGGTGTGAGTTGACTTTCAGTGTACATATGTTTACTATGTGAATTGGTGACAAAATACACCCAAGCAAGGTGTGTCAAAACGCAAACCAAAAATGAAACACAATAGCAACTCACTGCGTAAACAAAATCACTCATGTAATATGTGCAATGGATTGTAATTGAGAATGATACCAAGGTATCTAAAATAAGACACAAGATCTGAAACATATATTTTAAAAATATTGTGTTGGGTGTTTGAATTTGGCAGTAAAATCTAGGAAAATGGGTGGATTTTTTTTAGTATTCTAAAATGGGCGTTGTAAAACCAAAAACAACTAATTAAAAAATAAAAAATCTATAATTGGGATATTGGGTGGGAAAACTTTAATTAAATATCCATATTCAGATAAAAGCAAAAATTAAAATTAGGTAGTAACCTAATTGAAATTTATTTAATATTTTATTAAATTTTAAAATGGAAGGAACACAACAACAGAGTACCAATACACCTGTTATGCGCCGCGGTTGCGGTTGCCCCCCCCGGGTCAAAGAATAGAGTTAGTGCAGCCCAAGTGCCTACTCAAGGAGACGGGAGAGGAGAGTTCCATAGTGATGCTGCACTGACACAGATGGTTCAAGGAGCAGAAGCTGCTAGGGTGTGGAGCATAAACCCTTGGGTCCCAAAGCTGACATGGAAGCCAACCAAGGTCACCACTACAAAGAAAGTTAGAAACAAGGAGGTAAAACTTACTTTGTATGTGTTTGACGTTAAGTAGTGGTAAGAGTCGGTCCCATCAGCCATGCTGGAGAAGGTGAAGCCTGTACTTAATACTAGCTACAAGCCCTACGTCAGTGATGGCAATCAGGAGGATGACAAGGAGCCTGAATTCTATCAAACTTATGAGGGACAGCTGGTGTTAAAAAAGGTTGCAGTCTTCTATACCAAGGTACCTATGCCCTGTGTTGTGCCCAATGCTAACAAGTCAATCCCCACTGCTAAAAAGCCCACCCAGAAGAGCATCCCTAACATCAAAAGCATCATCCTTCTTAAGCTAATGCGGGAATTGGGTGATTACAAGGTGGCTGCGGCCCTTGTTAGAGTGGATCCCAAGTACGCCAGCAAGACCTTCCAAAAATTCATCAATACTGGTTGTGTCCTTGCCGAGTAAAATCCTTGCATGTTTCTACCATGCTCACCAAGGAGCACAAATGGGCAATCTGCCAGTGGATCACCCGGGACTGCCATCTTGAGCTGGCAAATATACAGGCCATGGTTAAATCTACTTTTGGGATTGAGGCCTTGATTTTCTTTTACTACCATCTGGTGAAGGGAATGTGATTTTCTTGGAAAAAGCTCAGGGTATCCCCCTACAACAGAAACAGCCCAGCCAACATTGACGTCCGGAAAAACTACGCAGAGGCGTACACTGCCCTCAAAGCCAAGGGGACGGTCAAATTTTATTATATTGACAAATCAGCATTTGCCTCGTTGATGCGCAATGGGTATGGCTATGTCCCCAAAGGCTCCAATGATGGGATGGCTTGGCGTGCTGAATTCTGCGCCACAGCCTACTCGATGGTGGCTCTCCTTGGTCCAAAGGAGGTTGAGCTCTACAAAATGATATTGGGTTTGTATAACAGCAGGACCTTTCTATCATTTCTCCAATTGGTCCAGGAGCACCTGAGGCGCACAAGCCCTGGCTTCACCAATGTCATTGTGTTGGACAATGTTGGTCTCCACAAAGTGGCTGACATTCTTGAGGAATTCCCAATGATTGACACTAGCATTGCAGTAGGCCCCCAGCAATTAGCCACAGCAAATTTACGCCTTCTCTTCCTCCCAGCCTATTCACACTTCCTAAATCCCATTGAGGAAGTCTTTGGGTGGCTCAAGCAAGCTGTCAAGCAAGGAACCCCAACTGGGACCGAGGACCTCTTTAATTTGCTGCAGGCTAGGATCCACACCCTCCCAGCTGAGACTGTGGCCAAATTCTATGGCCACACTGATTTGTCCATCCCTGCATGCCTTGCCAAACAGCCAATCAATTAAAGGCTTAGTGTGTCCAATTTTTTATATTCTCTTATTTACTATTCAAGATTTATTAATTATCATTTTATATTTAGATGTTTCCACGCCCGCAATCACATTCAGAAGATCCATCAATAGATGTAAGTAATATTTTATTTATTTTATTATATATTGTTCTATTATGCCATCTGAGGTAATCCCAAATGCTCAATACTGGATTACACAAAAATATTTAAATCACTTTGGTCAAATAAATATAAAAATAGTTTTAAAAAATTAAACATAAAATGCACAAGTTAGAATTTATTTTATTAACGTATAATTTTATGCTTTTATGAAAACTGTTTCTGCAATATATTTTGCAAAACTGGTTTGCTGAAATAAAAATTATAAAATTTTATTATAGTTAGAATACTATAAATTGTAATAAAATTTATTGGAATCATATTTTTATTGTGTGCGCCAGTAGTGGGTTCTTTGGTATGTACCCACCCCGCAATGGAGGTGGTGCACAACCTCCACTGCCACACTGTGGACAGTGGATATGCATTTATTAAAAAACTTCCTCCTGCTGGTGAAGGAGCGTAGGGTAAGGTGCAAACTGAGAAGCAGCTTTTCAGGTGGGGCTGCAAACCTGTAAATCCCTGCCAGGACCAGGGCGTCTTGTATTACATGGTCCACCAAGTTGTATCCAGGGGGGACCTTCTTCCTGTTGAGTGCAAGCCGGGCCTCGTTGATTCCCAGAAGGACCCCGTCCAGATCCTCTACAGACGCGCCCATCCTGAAAAGAATAGGAACCCCAGGTAAACAACCAGATAAAGCCTTTGCCCAGCAAAGGCTTCCGTGAACTCACACAGTTTATTATAGATCACGCTGATCTTCTTGTTGTGCCTGGTCTTTGCAAAGGTCAGCCCCATGGCTGCAGGGAGCCCTGTCTTGTTGGCACTCCAGGCCAACCCAAAGTTGGCAAGGAGGATTTTTGTCTTCTTGACGGCTGTTGCGTCTGCAACAGCCAATTTAACCACTGCACGCCCAAAGTTCTCCAATAGGTAAGACAGAGTGTGCTCCAACAGGAAGCAGAAGCAAGCAGCCACACGAGCCCGGCCCATCTCTGGTACATTCTTGAATGGGAGCGTCGCCAGGACGTCCCAAACAAGCTCTCATGAGTTTACATAGTAAACTCCACTGAGGTTAACCGGGTCCAGGCGGACCAGTTGGGCATCTTTGTAGGTAGTAACTGCCCACTTGGATGCCCCCTCAGCATGCATAAGTTCTACCAACGCCTCCCGCAACATCAGAAAGGACCCGTGGATACAGTCCTCCAGCTCCCGCACAGCAGGGGGGACAGATACAATTGCTTTGCCACATGATTGACGTAATTGGTGTAGAAGGTGGGGGGACAAAGGGGATCAGGACTTGGCAGAGTTTGCCGTCTACATTTTCTAAGGAAAAAAGGTAAGTTTTTTGAAAATTTATTAATTTTGTTTTTTAGGCTACCTTCTTGTGTTTCTTCCTTGCCTGCAGCCTCGGCCGGCTTGGCCATTCTTGGCGCAATCAATTGCGCTGTCAATTTGGTATCCTCTGCCCTGTCACGCTTGACGGGTTTGAGATGTTCATACATCTCCGCGTCATCAACCCAGATGGACAGCGCAGAAAGATTGTATGCCTTAAATTGCAGGTCCTCCACCACCGTCTTCTGGATGTTGAGAAGACGCTTGATTGTCTTCTCAGGGTGTCTGGTATTTTGATAATAAGGGCCTTTGCTGACACCTTTTCAAGTTTGTACCCTGTAAGGACAGAAGCCTTCACTTTTGCCTTGACCTCATGGTCATTGTCTTTGATTTTGGAAATTGCTGAGTCTAGATCCTTCAGAAGCTTCTCCAATTCTCTCATTGATTTTTTACTAACCTTTCCATATGTTTTTATAGCTTTCACCCCAATAAAATCTGTGTTATTCTGATATTTTTGCCTCTTTGTTTATTCCTTTTTGTTTTACCATCTACTACATTATCCCATCTTTTTACCCATTTTATATATGTTTTACGCTCATCTCAATGTGTCGTTTGCTTTGTGTTGGCATTGTTTCCTTGATTGCCATATTATTTTTGGCGCTTGACATAGCCCCTTATGAAAATATTAACAACAATTTGGTGATCAGCTAAACTTGAATTAGAAATTTATAGGTTAACTGTTTTTAGATAAAGTTGTTACTGATCCAAATTCAAAACCTTAATGATAAACTTTAAGCCAATCAGGAGCCAAGTGATAAAGTGATTGTTGTGACATAAAGGGTTATTCAATAATTCTTTGGTGCATGTGCACTAATTAATATGATTGGCTGGATGTTTTGCCATTGTACACCATTGCCGCTGTGGCAAGTTGTTGATGGACTTGTGCTAACCCAGTAGCTGATTGGGCACTAGTCCATCAACAACTTGCCACAGCGGCAATGGTGTACAATGGCAAAACATCCAGCCAATCATATTAATTAGTGCATATGCACCAAAGAATTATTGAATAACCCTTTATGTCACAACAATCACTTTATCACTTGGCTCCTGATTGGCTTAAAGTTTATCATTAAGGTTTTGAATTTGGATCAGTAACAACTTTATCTAAAAACAGTTAACCTATAATTTTCTAATTCAAATTTAGCTGATCACCAAATTGTTGTTAATATTTTCATAAGGGGCTATGTTTAAGTGCTAAAAATAACTGTGTTCTGGATCTAGATACACGACATAGTAAATACATGATTTTATAGAAATAAGCTGAACATAAAGTATAAAACCAACTATAAACAAAGAGAACATGAACAATTGAAATTCAAAATACTGATAATATAAATAGAAAATTTTTGGTGACAGGGGTTTATTGGGGCAGGGGAGAATGATACCTAGGAGGCAGAATAACGCAGGAAGGAAGACGTAGAGGCGGTGCCGGCCTGGGGGGTCTGGGATTGGGTGGGTTGAGCTTGCGGGTTAGGGGTGTTGGTGGCGGGGGTGGAGGCAGGAGGATTTTGCGTGATAGCTGCCATATAACGCTTGTTGTATTCCTCATTGGTCATTGGCTTGATTGGCTGGTAGGTGGCTGTGGCATGAGGTGGGAGGCGCTTATCTTTATGTGATTGGTTGCCCATGTTCACATGGAAAACCATTTGCGCAAACAAGTCAGCCACCATCTGGCGGCTAAAGAGAAAATTGTGGTCAAGGACCCCAAGATAGAGGTTGTTGAAAGCCTGAGGGCGGCGCTCCTGTAATGTGGATCCCATGTTGAAGAAGACAACATCAGCCAGATGAACGTCTGCATGGCCGGCGGGGTAGACTGAGGCCTGATGCCTGCGTCCCTGGATGGCCTCAAGGGCGGTGGAGTTACCCTCCATCTGGTGGCTCAAGAAAACCCGGTACTTGGAATTTGAGCCATCCCAGGAGTCAAGTAATCCACTGAGGATGAGGCTGTATGAGTAGCCATCGATGAAATCTGGGTTTGTCCGATAGTAGACAAAACCCTTGGCTGAAACAGCCAGAAATGCACCAATGAACGTCCCCTTCTTGACCTTCTTTCTTCTATTCTTGGCGGCAGCTTTTCCTTGCTTGCCAAAATCATCAAAAGCTATTGATAGCTTGTAATAAGAGGTGAAAATGACATCATCAGTTAGACTAGTCAGGCATCAGACCAGGGTTGATTTGATGGTGATGTCATACAGGAAATCCTCAGCGCCATCCCATTGGTTGCCGGCAAAATTGGTAAGAACCCGTATGAAAGCCACCTTCCCATACATCCAGAGCTGCACCATGCGCTCAGAGACCCATATGTTATGGTACGCAAGCTGCTTCTGGACCTGGTTCAAGGGAAGCTTGGGATCCTGCTGGAGGAGGTCAAGCATGATTGGGTATGCCTCAGATATTTGTGACTCAGGGGCCTTCTTGGACTTCTTGGCTGTCCTGATCAGATTCCCCCTGTTCATCAGGTTGTTGAATTCCCGCATGACAGTAGCTTGGGTAAATTGCAACTGGGCGGCAATCTGTTCCCAGGACAGACCCTGTAGATTCAGTGCCACAATTCCCTGAAGAATTTGGGCAGTGATGATTTGTTGCTTGGGGCGCTGGGCCAGGGGAGCTGAAGCCTGATTGGCTGTAGGGGGGCAGGTTGGCTGGTGGCAGGAAGTTGTTCCAAATCAAGGCTGCCATCCTGATTGGTTGGTTGGTGAGCAGCTTGTGCAGGGGTGGGTACGGGAGCAGGGGTAGAGCTAGACTCTAAGTGACTCTCAAACAAGTCAAAGCCATAGGGGTTGGGGGTCAGGTATAGGTCAGCTTCCTCGTTACCCGCCTCAAAGGCTTGGGTGTAAACAGGTGCCTCCATGTTCTGAGCCTTGCCTCCATTGAAGCTGGCTTGGCTGCTGGCGCTGTCAAAGATATTGCTTGTAAAAACCATTGTAAAAAACCTAGGATAAAATCACTAAAAGTAGAAATTTTAAAAATTTAATGATTTATTTTTATTGTAATCTTGAGTCCCTATTTGGAAGGTTCTCAAAACCTTTTCATACAAATATAGAGCCATGAAAATGGATAAAATGCCTCTGTTCCTAAATTGGATGGCTGTTGATTGGCTGTTAAACTTCTATTTTTCTATTTTAGGCTGCTCATACTACACATCTTGTGTGAGTTCATTCTGTTTTGTGCTTGTGTAATCTCGCTTCTAGATTGCTCAAGTTTTGTTTCATTTTAGTTCTTCTGTCGGTGCCTCATATGAATCCTTATTGGATTATAATATACTCCAGAACAGCATCCATCCATTTCACTTGTTGCATCAGTTCATTTTGTTTGTGGTTTACATTACACCGCTTGATGTTTGATATAATTTTGTATAATGGGCTAGTGAAATTTTGTTTTTTGTTTGACAATCCATTTATTAACTGAAATTTTATAAATTAATTGAATCCTGAATCTCGCGCGACTTGGATTTTGTTTAAATCTGAAATCATTTCGTTTAAATCTGAGATATTTTTGGTTGTCACCATAGCTTTTAAAACTACTGTATGGGTTCCATTTGTTTGCTGTCTCTTTTCTGGGATTCAGTAATTGACTTTACTTTCGTTGTGTGATTGACTATTTTTGTTTTCCAGACTTAGATAAATGGAAGTTTATTGAGTAAATTGACCTTCAATTGGTTCCAGTTGGAATTCGTTGTGTGACTGAACTTATGCGTTCAAAACTGGATAATATTTTTTATCTCAACAGGGTTGAAAACTACTGTATTATATATAGTATATTGTACAACTAGTATAGCTGAAAAGGGCTTCTTTGGGATGTGCTGGCTTCAGAGCTTTGAACAGTTCAATTGTCATCAGTGACCCCCTATTTTTATTGCAGATTTGGGTTCCTGGGAACCTTTTTAGTCTAGCCATGGCTTTTTGTTTTCTTAAAGATTCTTTGAGCGTGAAGGCCAGCACCATGTATGTCGTTGTTATCACAGTTTGTGATATTGTAAATTGGGATGGCGTATTTGCTATAATTTTTGAGATGGTGTAAATCAGGATGCTCTTCCCTAACAACTTATTCTAGTTTGCTTCCGCTTTAAATATTACAAGTGCAAATTATTTTTTAGAAGGATTAATAAATCATTTAGCTTAGCCACATTATGGCTTTACTTGAAAAATTTAGAAAAATAACGATGACATTTTAACAGCCAATTTAAAATGAGACTTCAAAAGGATAGATATCAAGATAGATAAGAAGGCTGAAATGCTAATACATTCTAAATCCAGACGGTTGATGTTGGGTGCATGCTATGGAGCTCATTTATAAATTTGCAGGCGTAGTTATGGTTTACTGTAGAGTTAAAGCGTCAGGGAACGGGAAGACTTTGCTTTTGCGAGGTCCATGGCGAATATAAGATGGTACCGGCAAGTTGCACTGCATGCAGTGTATGTAACGGGAATTAATTGGTTAGTTGGGCCAGTAATCACTGCAGTAATCTTCAGTCCAGGATGAAAAAGGTAAGCATGGCAGAGAGAACAGCTGGGCCTCCAGGGTGGTGCTGGCAACGAACTTAGGATATGTTTCAGCATTGGATGATGGAGGCATGGGAGAACAGAAAGGAGTGGGTTTTCTTCTGGGTCAAGAGTAGGACTACACGGATCAGGGTTAACGAATGAAATGGAACGAAGTAAGTTTAATGGCTTGGGATAAGGCGAATGGTTTCTTGGAGTGTACGATAAGTTGTTGAAGAAGCGGGAGCTTTGCCTTGGAGTTTTTGAGCGGCTATTTTCATCAAAGCTTGAGTTATCAGGCGAGTCAGAAAGCGATTTAATATTTTCAGTCAAAGAGCAGCAACTTGAATCACAATAGAAATGAGGATTCGCATCTAGTTTTAGTCCTATTGCTTGCAGGGACATGTGGAAAAGGGAAAGAATATCACTGAATGAGTTTTTATGGATAACCTTTGAGCCATTCACTTTAAATAAATTGTCTCCTGCCCAGAAGGTCTTTAGCTGGTTAAGTTGTCTTATTTCAACTGGAAAGTACATGAGTCTATTGTAGCTAACATCAAGGACTTGTAAATTTTCCAGAAGTGATATTTGCTGAGGAAGCTCAGATATTAGATTCCCATGTATGTAAAGTTCTCGAAGGAAAATAAGCTTGCCTATTTCAGCAGGCAAGGCAATTATTTCATTGTTTCCTAAGTTGAGTTCCTCGAGTCCGATTAACGAGAACAAAGAAAGAGGAATGAATTTCAATTGATTATTCTGGAGCTGCAGCACTCTAAGTGTATCGAGGAAACTAGCTGCGGAGGATGGCATTTTCTAGAGTTTAAATTTTAATAAGGGATAAAGCTAAAAATTAAGGAGAATTCCAGAAAAGAACTAAGTATTGTTTTTTACTTACGAATATTTTCAAATTCCTGCGGGATAAGTTCAAGGTTGTTGACAAATTTGGTATGGTATGAGTCCTGATCGGGGTATGACGGGATCGCTTAGCATCTTTAGGGGTACTGAGATAGCGATATCCAGAATTAGAGCGGGGCAAGCGAAATATATCATAAGAAGTAGGACCTTCTGACCGATAGTAGGAAAGTGTATATCCGTTTGAGCCATTTAAACTGAGATGCCATAAAATGACAGAATCCATAATATACTTATCCATACTAATAGGACAAGTAACTTTTGAGAAAAATCAAAGAAAAAGAATTATTTTAGTCTAATTAAACGAAATGTATTAAGGCGCAGTAATAGAGGTTTTAGGCAAGACCTGTTTTGAAAGAGTTTCTATAGAGGAGTTTTAAAAAAAGAAATTGAGCGAAAGCCCTTTCATATCAAACTTTAATAAATGCTCGTGAACAAGGCGAAGCTATTGGGGACCATCAAAATAAGCTATTTCGAACTCAGCCCTGGCAAGGAGGCAGGCAGATTATAGCGTAATAAGTTACGAAATATGCTATTATACGTCGCAATCCTTTCACTCGCCACTATGCACTACGTCACCCGCTTCAGTCATTCAAGATCTCATCCAAATGGGGCTCTACTATTTTTATTGAATCGAATATAAATACTAGACCAAATTTCACCTTTTTGAATTAATACCATTAAAATTATGTAGCTCTACAGTCAAATGATTTACACTCCATAGTTAAATAAGACATGCTCAAGAAAGAGTTCATTTGCTCCATATACTTTGTTTTCACCCCTGTTGAGATATACAAATCAAGATCGTTTAAAGCAAGCAGAAATACTCACTGACTAAAAATAAAGATTCAACTAGAGACTTCATAAGAGCCAGCAGTAATATTAGATAAATGAACAAACCAAATAAATACTAGACAAAGTCAATGCACCCATGTAGAAACCACACTATGAGATCTAGAATTAAATATTGAAACAAATCAACTCAGTTTAGTTAACTTGCTATTATATTTACTTTTATTGTAACTGTGCTGCTGCCAACAGTTATCAAGAGAGAATAAGAAAAAAGACTTAGATAAAGTATATATTTTATTAAAATAACAAAAGAGTCTTTATACTCTGGAAAATAGATAGCCATGTCATGGCACTAAATATAAGGATGACTCAAGTTATTCATGTGAAAGAGGTTGCTCCTACCTGGACAGGATGAGGGAAAGTGTTAAGGTGAAGCCAAAAGTGCTATCAGTTGGAGATACATATTACTTGTTATCTTGGTTGGGTAGCAGGACAAGTTGGGTTTTTTGCTAATCCATTGCCAAGTATATTGTTATAACATCTTTTCCCTTGGTCTTCCGGGGTCTTTTTCTTTTTAAACATGCTGAAAGACAAGACATCTGGTGTATTTATTCCATATCATCCAAATTACTTGATGGTAGCAGGTAATATGGTCTTCTTTGAGCTAATTTTGGTTATGTATAGTGTCAGAAAGTTATGATACATAGCTTTATCATTTTATCTCTTTTCAAGGCCTTGAACCTTATAGATATGGTTGTGATAGAATTTCAAAGTGATAATGAAGTCCACTTTTTGGGTTGTAACCTAGATTTATTTGGGTTTATGACACATACCTCATCTACCATAATGAATTTCTAAAGTAAAAAACACCCCACTTTCTTTGAATGTTTTGGGTTCCAATTTCATTGAGCTTATAATATGTTTTGAATAGTTGGATCATATCTTTTTGGCTCTTTATTTGTCAGAACTATCCAGAATTTTTTTGCTGTGATGGTTATTTGGGCTTAGTTTTAAAGATCATTTTTTAGGATATGGAGCATGCAGTGATGTTACAGACTACTTTATAGATAATCAGAGCAGTGGGTATATGACTGACTCAGCTCTTTGGATTATCACATACTAGCTACATTGATACAATATCATAAACACATGATAGTGTAAAATGAGTCATCAATATTGTGATTGAAATAATTTGAAAAGGTTACACCCCAGTTATAGTCTAGATATCAATGTTACTACAATAATTTATCAACTCTCTGAGTGTGAGAATGTATTAAACACTGGTGCAGTCAATTAATTTATGGTAGCAGGGTCTATTAATATTACCAAATGTGGGTTTATCTATAACTATGGTGTTATATTTAAGCTCTTTTATCCTTTAAGATTTTTTCCTTTTTTGAATTAGCAAAAGAGGCCAGTCAGGATCAAGTTCCTTGGCTTCACGGGTTTGCCAAAAGCACAGGTACTGTAAATTCAGAACCTGAACGTAAAAATGCAGGGTTGTCAAATCCTTGGTCCAAATTTTGAATCACTTTTGCAAGATGGCCTTTTTTAATTAAATTTAATTCATTGTACAGTATTTTTAAAAGCTATGGTGACAACCAAAAATACCTCAGATTTAAACAAAATACAACTATCAGGTTAAAATATACACTCTGTTAACAGGGATTTTTGGCGTTAATGGGCAAAATGGGTCAACACAGCAAAGAAGTGCTCATACGCCAAGCAAGACTATTCAAAATACAATCTGAAATGCATTGATTCACAAACAAAATGGTGTGAGTTGACTTTCAGTGTACATATGTTTACTATGTGAATTGGTGACAAAATACACCCAAGCAAGGTGTGTCAAAACGCAAACCAAAAATAAAACACAATAGCAACTCACTGCGTAAACGAAATCACTCATGTAATATGTGCAATGGATTGTAATCATGAATTATACCAAGGTATCTAAAATAAGACACAAGATCTGAAACATAAATTTTAAAAATATTGTGTTGGGTGCTTAATTTGGCGTAAAATCTGGGGAAATGGGTGGAAATTATTTCAGGTATTATAAAATGGGTGTTGTAAACTAGAAACAACTAATTAATAAATAAAAAAATCTATAATTGGGATATTGGGTGTGAAAAAATATTAATTAAATATCAATATTCAGATAAAAGCAAAAATTAAAAATAGGGTGTAACTTAATTAAAGTTTATTTAGTATTTTATTGAATTCTCAAAATAGAAGGAACACAACAACAGAGTACCAATGCACCTGTTATGCGCCACAGTTGTGGTTGCCCTTGCGGGTCAAAGAACAGAGTTAGTGCAACCCAGTTGCCTACTCAGGAAGGAGACAAGAGAGGAGAGTTTGATAGTGACGCTGCACTGACACAGCCAGTTCAAGGAGCACAAGCTGCTAGGGTGTGGAGCGTCAACTATTGGGTCCCCAAGCTGACCCAGAAGCTCACCAAGGTTACCATCACAAAAACTGTTAGAAACAAGGGGGTAGAACTTACTTCCTATGTGTTTGACGTTGTGTACCGGCAAGAGTCAGTCCCGCTAGCCATGCTGGAGAAGGTGAAGCCTGTACTTGACACTAGCTATGAGCCCTATGTCAGTGATGGCAACCAGGAAGAGGACAAGAAACCTGAGTTCTATAGAACCACAGAGGGGCAGTTAGTGTTAAAGAAAGTTGTTGCATTCTACACCAAGGTACTCATGCCCTGTATTGTGCCCAATGCTAACGAGTCAATCCCCACTGCCAAAACGCCCACCCAGAAGCGCATCCCCAATATCAAACACATCATCCTGCTCAAGCTAATGTGAGAATATGGTAATTACAAGGTGGCCGTGGCTCTTATTGGGGTGGATCCCAAGTACACCTCAAAGACATTCAACAAGTTCATCAATACTGGCCAAGTCCTTGCCATGGAGAA
Organism: Entomophthora muscae; assembly: GCA_014839935.2. Taxonomy (NCBI): domain Eukaryota; kingdom Fungi; phylum Entomophthoromycota; class Entomophthoromycetes; order Entomophthorales; family Entomophthoraceae; genus Entomophthora; species Entomophthora muscae. Next base: position 98,996 of record QTSX02002919.1, on the reverse strand, counting down.
ATCCTTGCGCGTGTCAACCACGCTTACCAAGGAGCACAAATGGGCAATCTGCCAGTGGATAACCTGGAACTGTCATCTTGAACTGGCAAATATACAGGCCATAGTCAAATCTACTTTTGGGGTTGAGGCCTCAATTTCCTTTTACTACCATCTGGTCAAGGGAATGTGCTTTTCCTGGAAAAATCTCAGGGTATCCCCCTACAATTGTAATAGTCCAGCCAATATTGATGTCTGGAAAAAATGCACAGAGGCATACACTGCCCTCAAAGCCAAGAGGACAGTCAAATTCTATTAAATTGACAAATCAGCATTTTACTTTTCAATGCACAATGGGTATGGGTATGTCCCAAAAGGCTCCAATGATGGGATGTCTTGGTGTGCTGCAGTCTGCGCCACAGCCTATTTGATGATGGCTCTCCTCGGTCCAAAGGGGGTCAAGCTGGATCAAATGATATTGGGTTCTCACAATAGCCGTACCTTTCTATCATTCCTTCAATTGGTCCAGGAGCACCTGAGGCACACAAGCCTGGGCTTCACCAATGTCATTGTGCTGGACAATGTTGGTCTCCATAAGGTGGCTGATATTCTTGAGGAATTCCCAATGATTGACACTAGCATTGCAGTGGGCCCCCAGCAATTGACCACGGCAAATATGCACCTTCTCTTCCTCCCTGCTTATTTGCCCTTCCTAAATCCCATTGAGGAAGTCTTTGGGTGGCTCAAGCAAGTCTTCAAGCAAGGGACCCCAACCGGGACCAAGGACCTCTCTGATTTTCTGCAGGCCAGGATCCACACCCTCCCAGTTGAGACTGTGGCCAAATTCTATGGCCATGCTGATTCATTCATCCCCGTGTGCCTTGCCAAACAGCCAATCAATTAAAGGCTTAGCTTGTCCGACTTTTTTATATTCTCTAATTTACTATTTAAGATTTATTAATGTTCATTTTATATTTAGAAGCTTCTAAGCCCACAATCACATTCAGCAGGACCATCAATGAAGGTTAGTAATTTATTTATTTTATATTAATTTTTTTATTATGCCATTTGAGGTTATACCAAACATTTGATACTGGATTATGCAAATATATTTATATCACTTTTTCAAATAAATATAAAAATCAAATTAAAAAAAGTTAAATTTATAAGGTACAAAGTAGAATTTTATTTTATTAACATATATTATTATGCTTTTATGAAACCTTCTCTGGGATTTTTTTTGCAAAACTTGTTTTCTAAAATAAGAATTATAAAAAGTATTTATAATAAAAATAATCTAAAGTATAAAGATATTTATTGGAAAAGAGAGCTTTAAGGGTGCCTGTAATGGGTTTGGCGGTATGTACCCACCCCGCAATAGAGGTGGCACACAACCTCCACCACCACACTGTGAACCGTGGATACACTATTATTGAAATACTCTCGCCTGCTGGTGAAAGGCAGTAGGGTCAGGTAGGAGTGAAGCAGCAGCTTTTCAGGTGGGGCTGCAAACCCATATATCCCAGCCAGGACCAGGGCGTCCTGGATCACATGATCAACTGAGTTGTATCTGGGGGGGACTTTCTTCCCATCCAGGGAGAGCCTGGCCTTGTCAATCCCTAGGAGGACCCCATCAAGATCCTCTACTGACGCGCTCATCCTGAAGTAAAAGAGATATCCCAGGTAAACCAACAGATGAAGCTTTTGCCAAGCAAAGGCTTCAGTAAACTCATATAATTTATTAAACACTGCACTTATCTTTTTCTTATGTTTTGTTTTAGCAAAGGTGATATCCATTGCCTGAGGGACCCCTGTCTTGTTGGCACTCCAGGCCAGCCTGAAGTCCGCCAGGAGGATCTTGGTCTTTTTTACGGCTGTTTTGTCTGCAACAGCCAATTTACCCACCACGTGCCCAAAGTTCTCCAACAGGTAAGACATGATGTGCTCCACCGGGAAGCAGAAGCAAGCAGCCACATGTGCCCGGCCCATCTCTGATATATTCTTGAATGGGAGTGTTGCCAAGACGTCCCAAATAAGCTCTAATGGAGTTTACACAGTAAACTCCACTGAGAACCACCGGGTCCAAGCGACCAGTTGGGCATCCTTGTAGGCAGTAACTGCCCACTCAGATGCCCCCTTGACATGTGTTAGCTCAGCCAATGCCTCCTGTGACATAGGAAAGGTACTATGAATGTGGTCCTCCAGCTTGCGCAAAACAGGAGGGGACATAAATAGCTGCTTTGCCACATGATTGACGTAATTGGTGTAGAAGGTGGGGGGACAAAGGGGATCAGGACCTGGCAGAGTTCACTGTCTATGTTTTTTAAAAAAAGTTAAGTATTTGGAAATTTTTATTAATTTTATTTTTTAGGTTACATTCACGGGTTTCCTCCCTGCCTGCAGCTTTGGCAGGCTTTGCCATTCTTGGCGCAAAAAATTGTGCCGGCAATTTGGTGGCCTTGGTTCTTGAGCACTTTGCAGGTTTCAGGTGGGCATACATTTCAGGGTTGTTGGCCCAGACAGACGGCGCAGAGAGGACAAATGACTTGAATTGAAGGCCCTCAACTACTGTCTTCTGAATGTTTAGTAAGTGCTCAATTGTCTTCTCAGGGGTGTCTGGTATTTTGGTCATAAGGGCCTTTGCTGACACCTTTTTGAGTTTTTACCCTGTAAGGACAGCGGCCTTCACTTTTGCCTTGACCTCATGGTCAATGTCTTTGATTTTGGCAATTGCCAAGTCAAAGTCTTTGAGTAGTTTTTCAAGTTCTCTCATATTATTTTTTACTAACCTTTCCATATGTTTTTATAGCTTTCACCCCAATAAAATCTGTGTTATTCTGATATTTTTGCCTCTTTGTTTATTCCTTTTTTGTTTTCCCATTTACTACATTATCTCATCTTTTTACCCATTTTGTATATGTTTTACGCTCATCTCAATATGTGTTGTTTGCTTTGTGTCAGCATTGTTTCCTTAATTACCATATTATTTTTGGCACTTTACACAGCCCTTTATGATAATATTAACATGATTTGGTGGTTGTCAAAATTTTAATTAGAAAATTATAGGTTAATTGTGTTTAGGTAAAGTTGTTACTGATCTGAATTCAAAACCTTAATGATAAACTTTAAGACAATCAGGAGCCAAGTGATAAAGTGATTGTTGTGACATGAAGGGTCATTCAATAATTCTTTGGTACATGCACGCTAATTAATATGATTGGCTGGTTGTTTTGCCATTATGCGCTACAGCGGCAATGGTGCACAATAGCAAAACAACCAGCCAATCACATTAATTAGCGCACATGCACCAAAAAATTATTGAATGACCTTTTATGTCACAACAATCACCTTATCACTTGGCTCCTGATTGTCTTAAAGTTTATCATAAAGGTTTTGAATTCAGATCAGTAACAACTTTACCTAAACACAATTAACCTATAATTTTCTAATTCAAATTTTGACACCCACCAAATTGTTGTTAATATTATCATAAGGGGCTGTGTGAAGAGCTAAAAATAACTGTGTTCTGGATCTAGATACATGACATAGTAAATATGTGATTTTATAGAAATAAGCTGAACATAAAGAATAAAACAACTATAAACAAAGAGAACATGAACAATTGAAATTAAAAATAAATATAATATAAATAGAAAATGTTTGGTGACAGGGGGCTTTATGGGGGAGGGAAGAGTGATGCCTAGTAGGAAGAATAGTGTGGGAAGGAAGACATAGAGGCAGTGCTGGCCTGGGGGGTCTGGGATTGGGTGGGGCTGGAAGGTGGGGGGTGGGGGTGGCGGGGGTAGGTTTAGAAGGATTGCGTGTGATGGCTGCCTTATACTGCTTGTCATATTCCTTGTCTGTCATTGGCTTGATTGGCTGGTAGGTGGCTGTGGCATGAGGTGGGAGGCGCTTATCTTTATGTGATTGGTTGCCCATGTTCACATGAAAAACCATTTGCGCAAATAAGTCAGCCATCATTTGATGACTAAAGAGAGAATTGTGGTCAAGGATCCCAAGATAGAGGTCGTTGAAAGTCTGAGGGCAGTGCTCCTGTACTGTGTCTTTGATGTTGAAGAAGATAACATCACCCAGATGGATGTCTGCGTGGCTGGCAGGGTAGACTGAGGCCTAGTGCCCGTGTTGCTGGATGGCCTTGAGGGCAGTGGAGCTACCCTCCATCTGGTGGCTCAAGAAAACCTGGTGCTTGGAATTTGAGCCATCCCAGGAGTCAAGTAATCCACCGAGGATGTGACTGTATTTGTAGCTATCAGTGAAACCTGGGTTTGTCTGATAATAGACAGAACCCTTGGCTGAAACAGCCAGAAACACACCAATGAAAGTCCCCTTCTTTACCTTCTTCCTTCCTTTTTGAGTGGCGTCTCTTCCTTGCTTGCCAAAATCATCAAAAGCTATTGATAGCTTATAGTAGAAGATAAACATGACATCATCAGAAAAACTTGTCAGGCATTTGACTAGGTTGGATTCTGTCATGACCTGCTCCAAAGGGCAGGCTCTTTAAAATTTATCATATTTTATGTTTTTGTTTGATTTAATCTTTCAGTATTTTTAATATTTGGAATTTTTAATTGAAAGTTAATATTTAAGTATTTTTAAGTTTATTACCTTGTTTCTATTGCTATTTGCGTTCAAATTGTTGTTGTCATTGTTTGCTCTGTCTTTTACTATTCCTTTTTATATATTTCTACTTTAAAGTTAGAATATTTTCACTTATATCTTACCTTTCAAACTCCCGCTTACGTCTTGGCCGCTCTCCCCAGCTTACGTGCAGATCTGCGGGTCTTACTGAGTTTCAGTTTTCCTCTTTATCCTCCAGGTTCTTGACCAAACTTTCTCCAGTTTCTCCTTTCCTTGGCTTTTTCCTCCTTTGCCTATCATTTCTCAACTGGAAAAGGCTTGCCTATAAATAAACAGCTTTTGAAGAGTAGGCTTTAAGCCAAAATTCTAAGTGATCTCTTCCCTTCAACCTTTTGTCTAATTTTAAACTTTGAGATCTTAATTTTTAGAAATTTATACATTTTTGTTCAATTCATTTTAAAGTTTAGCCTTTTCTTTCCTTAAAACAAATGAAACTTGTAAAACAACAAGCCTTAGGCTTGTTGTATCCATTATTTTCTCTTAAGGAATTTTTCAATAGTTATATGTACCAATTTGCTGATGGAGAATATCCTAATATTGACATTCCCTTAGTTAAAAATTGTTCACTATTGAACATTTTATTTTATCTTCTTTGCTTAGGGTTCTTACAATCAATTACTCCTTTTGTGACACAATATAGGTTTTTAGCAGGGTTTTGTAAGATTATTTTACAGACAGTTCCTACGTTTTATATCTTTTAAATTTGAATCCTAATGCCTTGCACGCTCTATTTTATAACCTTGCACCATTATGGGCAAGACCTTACAGATTTGATGGTGGGATCATATGGGGAATCCTCAGTGCCATCCCATTGGTTACTAGCAACATTGGTCAGCACACAAACTGACGCCACCTTCCCATACATCCAGAGCTGCACCATGAGCTCAGACACCTAAAATCCATGATGTGCAAGTTGCTTCCAGACCTGGGTCAAGGGAAGCTTGGGGTCCTGCTGCAGGAGGTCAAGCATAATTGGGTATGCCTTGGTGATTTGGGACTTGGGGGCCTTCTTGGACTTCTTGGCTGTCCTGATCAGATTCCCCCTGTTCATCAGGTTGTTGAATTCCCGCATGACAGTAGCTTGGGTAAATTGCAACTGGGCAGCAATCTGTTCCCAGGACAGACCCTGTAGATTCAGTGCCACAATTTCCTGAAGAATTTGGGCAGTGATGATTTGTTGCTTGGGGAGCTGGGCCAGGGGAGCTGAAGCCTGATTGGTTGTAGGGGGGAGGTTGGCTGGTGGCAGGAATTTGTTCCAAATCAAGGTTGCCATCCTGATTGGTTGATTGGTGGGCAGCTTGTGCGGGGGCGGGTATGGGAGCAGGGGCAGAGCTAGACACTAAGTGACTCTCAAACAAGCCAAAGCCATAGGGGTCAGGGGTCAGGTACAGGTCAGCTTCCTTGTTACCCGCCTCAAAGGCTTGAGTGTAAACAGGTGCCTCCATGTTCTGAGCCTTGCCTTCATTGAAGCTGGCTTGGCTGCTGGAGCCGTCAAAGATATTGCTTGTCAAAACCATTGTAAAAAACCTAGGATAAAATCACTAAAAGTAGAAATTTTAAAATTTTATGATTTATTTTTATTGTAATCTCAAGTCCATATTTAGAAGGTTCTCAAAGCCATTCCATACAAATCTGGAGCCATGAAAACAAATAAAATTGCCACTTTTCCTAAATTGGATAGCACTTAATTGGCTGTTAAATTGATAGTTTTTCTATTTAGGATGCTCATACTACACATCTTGTGTGACTCCATTTCATTTTTTGCTTGTGTAATCTTGCTTCTAGATTGCTCAAGTTTTGTTTCGCTTTAGTTCTTCTGTCAGTACCTCATATGAATCCTGATTGGATTATAATATACTCTGGAATAGCATACATCCATCTCACTTGTTGTGTCAGTTCATTTTGTTTGTGGTTTGAACTATGCTGTTTGATGTTTGATATAAGTTTGTATAATGGGCTAGCAAAATTTTTTTGTTTGACAGTTCATTTATTAACTGAATTTTTTTAAATCAATTGAATCCTGAATCTTGCGCAACTTGGTTTTTGTTCAAATCTGAAATCATTTTGTTTAAATCTGAGGTATTTTTTTGGTTTTTGCCATAGCTTTTAAAACTACTGTACTGTTTTTACAAAAACATTGATTTTTTATTGATAGTTTGATGCCTTAGACTGTATTACATGGCCTATATTGGTATTTTACTAGTAAATTATATTTTTTAGTTTTCAATATAGAAAAAACTTTATATTACTGTTTCTGATTATTATATTTTGCTATAATATGTAAATTTTTATGTAGTATCTTTTTGTTTTTATAAGTGAGAAAAATATTTTATAGTAAAGATAGCTAATTTCATAGTGAATTATTTTTGAAGTGTATTTTTATGAATTTTTTTAATTGTCATGTATAATTTTTATGGAATTTTTAGAATCTATGTTGTCACATTGCTCTAAAAAGTATTTTGAAGCTTAATTTTCATTAAGTAAAATGTTCAGGAAACAGGTTTCTGCTTATTAAAAAAGTGTCAACATTTAGTAGTCTACATGAATAAAGAACTTAATTCTGACTTTCCAATGCTGTTGACATTAAAGTATTTTTTAATTCTGATTGTCAACATATAGTAAGTCAACTTGTGGAATGAGTTAATTCTGGCAGTTGCCATTAAAACAGTGTAACCTATTATAAAAGTGTCAGGGAACCAACCCTGATCAGCCGGCTTGCTAGTGTTTGGGAACTGGCAGGTTGCGGAATGGGTGGGCAGAGCCCACCAAAGGATTGGTGCTAACTTAATGAGGTAGGGTATTGACTTGCCCACCCACGACCACAGACCAGCGGCTGGGACAATAGTATCTATTACTCCCATGAGAGTAATATAAACAATTCCAAAAATCTTGTTGGTATGGTCCAGTGGGAGCTTGGCAGCAGAGGCAGGCATTGGTTTAGGGGTGACAAGTGGTTACATGTCCATTTGGTAGGCGGGAAGGAAGTTGTATTTATCTCTGAACAGGCAGGGTTTGGTAATGTACCAAGGGCCTTATTGGTTGTATCTGGTTAACTTGGTAGTTCTGGCCAAGGGATCCCGGGCTAGTATGTTGTTGGCGGTGTAGTCCTTGTACTCAGGCTTTAAGGGGTACTCTGTGAAATGGACAGGACAAAAGGGGCACCTGGCGGGCGGTATGTAGCTGGTGGGCTGGCAAAGGGGGCAGACAATCTTGGGGTTAACTGGAAGATGGCAAGAATAAAATATGGCAATAGTTGGGAAACCCAATATCTCATAACCTTTATTTAAAAATGACAATGGGGGTTGAACTTGGCCTGGCAGGTATTTATACCACACTGCCAGGCTTCACTACCTGGTTGGGTTTTCTGGACTTGGGCTGGCTGGCATCAGGTGTCTCAGATGGCGGTGTGGCGCTTGGAACTGGCAGTTTGCCACTGGTTGCTTTGGGTTGAGAAGACTTCAAATCCTTCTGTTTATTGATTCAGGTATAGGGTGCCTCTTTGGGTTCAGTGCCTTCCCCGGGACTTTGGGGGAGTTTGGAATAACTTTCAGGGGAGAAATTTGTCTATTTCACCAGGCAAACTGTCGTATTAGGCGTTGGCACCTCAGGGAAATTCCCAGCATCTTGCACTGGCAGTTTTCTTGCAGAATCCTGTGGGGCAGCTAAGGGTTTGGGTCCTGGCGGGCTGGCAGCAACTTCATCAATTAGTAGTGGGTTATTGTGTTCCCAGCCTATGAGTCTGGTGGTCCGCAAAGGGTTTTATCCAGGGTTCAACTCCAATTCTGTATTTTGAGATTTAGGAGCATCCAAATTGTCATTCCTGACAAAAATCCCCAACTGGATTTCAAATGTCTAATATGATTGCCTACTTTAACCAGATAATGCCTTCAATAATCAGGTATTACACTAACCAATTAGAGAGACCAAGTCCTCTAATATGAACATTTAGATTGTTCATTTGAGTTCTCAATTAGTATGATTTATTTAATTCCCAGGTCCCTAAATAATCTTGTAGTATAGCAAACCCTTTCCTAAAATGATCTTATTTTTTCAGGAATATTCCTGACATAAACTAAATTTCCATCAAGGTTCCAATTTGGGGCAAAATAGGAATTTCCAATCCAAAAGAGTTCCAATATGATTTGGATTTCCCTCTTTTAAATGGGGAAAATAAAAATAAACTCAATACAGAACTTGGGAAATTCCGGAACAATTTATCATCCGGGCAGGTGCCTGTCAGCACCCTCTGCCAACCCTCTGCTGCCCAGCCTCCCACCGGCCTGCCAGCCCCTGCTTGCCCAGCCAGTTGCCAGAGGGTCTGCTGACAGCCTCCTGATCACCTGCTTGCTCCCTGGGTCCCAGCCAACTGCCAGCCACTCACCTGGGCCCCAGTCCTCACTCCCCAGCCAATCAAAGGGCACATCCACTTTTGACCAATCAAATAAGTCCCTGGCCACAGGGCCAAAATTGAGAACAATTCCTGCCCTCTAGAGCAAGGGCAAACCCAGGTTTTAAATTTGAACAAAAATTATATCACTAGCCAATGGGGATCTGAAGCCCAGGCCACATGGTCAGACCCAAAATTAAGCCAAACCAACCTTTCTGAGACCATAATAGACTCTGCAAGCAATTTGGTCCATATTCTTTACCTGGAAACAGGCCAACAAGAGGCTAAAGGTTCACCTCAATAATTTTCAAACCAGCCACAAATTACAGAATAGCAAGAGTTTGACCCAATTCTTACATTCACCATTCAGACTCTTTGGGTCTCCAATTTCCTGTTTTTAATCCCACTTGCAAAACTCTGCAGGGTGGGAGCAACTATAAATAAAGGACCCCCTCTCAATGATGGCTTGTGTTATTATTTAGAGAAATACTCTCCTCAATAAATCTATCTTGAATCTACTCTTTGAAGCAAACCTTTAGATTAGTTTAAACTTCCACCCTCAATCCCCAAGCAAATGAAGATGAATCATCTCATCTTCACAGCTGTGCTTACAGCTTGCCTTGGGATTGGAGGGTACCAAAAAGAAACTGGAGTCTTTGGATCCTCACCTGAAGAGTTAGGCCAAGGATAATGTGAAGACCCTGGCCATCTCAACTCTTTTCACACTGGTTCTTGGCCTCCTCTTGTGTTGCTGCACTCCACCTTGTCCATTGTGTTATACGCCTCTATTTACTAAGTATTAACATACTTTTCAGGAAGCTTGGGCAGGTATAATATCTACACCAAGGTATTCCAATGGTTAATGACCATCTATCCTATTGTTACTGCCTTGACAGAATTCCAAATTTCCAACCTTCAATCATACCTCTTTCAAGTAGTACCGAAAATGTCTGGGTATTATATATTTACAGGAAATCAAACAATAGATGCAGGAAACAATTTTCTATCAGAAAATACTCTTTAGTAGAAAAATGGCTTGGTATGTTAAATTCTTATTTGCAGAATCTCATGATTAATCTTCATTAATCCACAGTCCAAAGTACCTTTAGTACAGTTACAGGTTCTTTACCATTACTTTTTCAGGTCTTATTAATCTGTTATCAGATATATAAAAACATCATAATCTAAAAATAGCACCATAAGTATGTAAAATAGGTGCAATACGCCATCTAGAAAACACCATCTAGAAAGACGCCATCTAGAAAAAAAATTGCAATAGAGTCAGGATTTACATCAGTAAAATTAAAAAAATTATTAAATAGTTATTTTTACATTTTGGTTTCTAATACCCCATCTAGAAAAACAGCATCTAGAAAATGCTATCACAAATAAAATAAAAAGAGTGTTATCCAAATAAGATTTTTTTAATATAAAAACACTTAATAAATACCCTAAAATACACCATCTAGAAATACGGCATCTAGAAAGACAGCATCTGGAATCAAATAATAAATTATACTTTTATGTGATAAATCCAAGCCTTTTACTTATTAACTGGGAGTGAAGTATGATATTAATTTATGACCACATGTAATATATCAACTCAAATTAACTCACCTTTGGTATTACCATCTCCTGTAACACAGCCATTAAAAACCACTTTTAATATACTGATTTTATTCTTTATCATAAAAGTATCTGTAATATTTGGGTTTTAACTTTGAAATGTTTCATTAATGATTTTATATATGCAAGGGTAGTGTCTTCATTAACTGGAACTGTAATAATCAGGTTACGGATAGTGTAACTAAGACCACCTCATCACTTGAAGGTTGGTACAACCAATTTTCCTGTCTGGTTAAGGTAAAGAAGCCCAGATTCATTGTTATTATCAACAAGCTGAAGATCTGGTATATTCATGGGGACCAGCTTTACCCTCAGGCCATCAAAAGCAAAGCTGTTGTATCCAAGCATTCAGACTAGCAGGTTAATATTGTAAGTGTTATTAAGGATATTTTAACCTATTACATCAGAGAAGGCCCCTTACCCATCTCAAAGGCATTGCCAAGGCTCTCAGGGCTAAAGACTAATCCACTTTCTTCACCAATTATTCTTTCCTTTCAGATATTTGATTTTTACTTTATTTTTAGTACATTGATACAAACATAGGGGCAAATTTCAATATGGAAATATCACAGTTTTGAGGTGTGTTGACTTTGGAGATTTGCACACTAAAGTTAATACTAGATGATCCCATGTTATTATTGCAGAATTAAAATCTTTGGATTATTTTGAGTCTAGCCATATTTTTTTCTTACTGTTTTTGAATTTTTTGGGTTTTTATTAATTTTTAAGTTATTTGGCACAGTTTTTCCAGAAATTTGACATAGGGTTTCTAGATGGCGTTTTAGGCTACATTTTCTAGATGGCGTCTTTCTAGATAGTGTTTTCTAGATGGCGTCTTTCTATATAATGTATCCCACCGTAAAATAATTGTGAAGGGCATGTTAAACTCTTGGCTACTGACTATTTAAGTTACTTTTACATGGTCTTTTTTGTTATGGATCATTTTGTAGATTAGATGGTCCTTGGTCAGAATTTTTTGAGCTTGATTAACTTAATGGTGTGGTAATACAAATTTAACTTTGAAAGGGTTCCTTAGAAGACCTAAAATGCTTCATGATAAAGTGACAAATATCAGAGTTCACAAGTGTGAGTGTGGTGATAGAGGGAAAATAGATTAATCTTTACCTACATTTGTCTTTTCAATCTTATTCAAGTTTTACTCCTCATATTGTGATTTCATAATTCTCAAAAATATCTGGTTTCTTGAGAGTTTTTTACTGAATTAGATTAGATGTGATAGTATAATTTTCCTTGATGCATGCCAATAATTGAGCTTACTCATTTCATATGAGGTATGTTTTTCATAATTATTCAATTTTCAATACTGGGTCATAATGTGCAAACTTAAGTATCAGTACATGAGTGTTACTTTTAATGATCCTCAGCTGTTTAGTGAAAGTTTTGATCTTCTATATAATAAAAACAAGTGGTTGTCAGCAGTGCTATTCTTTTTGTTGAAACAGCAGACTTGACCCGCCAGCAAAGTTCTGACTAAGCAGGTTTGTGACCCACAACCCGACCTTCCAGTGACCTGAAGCCAAATTAGGAAGTCAAGTCAAATTACCAAATCCAACAAAATGAACAAATGCTGATCCCCTATGGTGGATATCTTTTTTTGGTGTTTGACTCATTATCAGGATCAAGCCATCCCCTTCACCATCCAACCATGTGATCAGCATAATCATGTTCATGTTATCCTTGATTCACAGTAACTATATAATCACTATCTCTCAATAAAGATTATTATCTAGTTTCTAAATATTTTTCCCTTGTAACTCTGCTAAAACAGCACAGTTACAGCATTGTAGCACAGGTAGGTTTCCCATCCTACCTTTTCCTTTAAAATTCTGCCTGTTGCCTTTACTCACTGCGGTCAACAAATCTACAAAAGAATCATGACTGGCCTCCTGCTGGATTAGATGCCATACACGTCAGGTACTGAAATATCAGAAGGGTTCATACTATACCAGAACGTGGTTATACCAGTCCCTGCCTTTAACACCCTGTTAGTGCAAGGATTCTTCCAGACACCTATCACTATGTCTCAAACCACAGATGAGAGTATTATGCCAGCCCATGTAGCCCAACAACTTCAAAGCGCTGCCTTGGAATCATTTGCTGGGGCCAATTACAACAATGCCACAGCATAGATTCAATCTTACCAGAGCAAGCTACTGCAAATGGAATGCCTACAACACTTCTGGATTGCAGAGATATCCATCTGTCTCACGCATGATGCAGGCACCTGGTACAATAAGTGGCACAAAGACCATACTGTGAAAGATTGGGACACTTTCAAATGGGATTTATTGGCAAGACTTATGATAAAGGATACCACCCTCATGATTATCCACCAAGTGAAGAACCTAACCTAAACGGGCACAGCAAAGGAGCTCACACACGCTTACAAGGAACTCCACCTATGTGCTCCCGCAGATATAGCCTTTGACACTCCAGCCACGCACCTCATGTATTATGATGCCCTCAAGTCACATGTGATGAGACACGTCAACTTGGACCAAGTAATCAGCCTGCAGAGCCTGTAATATGAGGCAGAAAAAGCAGAAAAAATGTCCAACCCCCTCCACAAGACACAGACTGGAAAGAGGGAAAGCCCCAAGGACTTGCACTCAGCTGAATGCGCCAACAGCCTTTTGTCTGGCAACCATAACAAAAACAATAACTTGAGCTATAAGCCCACAAGTTTGAATGGCCATAGTAATGGGAACAATGTACAGTCAAACTGCACAAATTTTAGAGTCACCACTACCCAAAACAATCAGGACAAGGGAAAATCCCAGGGAGAGCATTAAGCAAGCCAAGCTCTCCCCAGACTTCCCCTGACTTGCCCAGCGCCAAATATTGACCTGAGGATGTGGAACAATGCCCAATGATCCAGGTACCCTCAGGAGATCTGGTCCTCTACACCATTGCTAGACATCCCAATAAGCTGATATCATATCTTTTCTGTTTTCACAGTTAAACGGGTTCAGCACTTCTAGACTCAGGCACAGATTGAACACTCGTTAACAGTAATTTTGTGGACAAGTCAATTTAACCACTAATCCTTTGCAGATTAAGAATGTGGTCCTAGCTGACAAACACCACATTTCTGTATCACAGGAGACTTCCTCTTTCTCTATTGCGCTAGAGAACCTGTACCCCACTACCCAGGGACCTGTCATTGACTTCCCTAGATTTGACATTGTACTTGGACTGGACTGGCTACAAAAGAATAATCCCCATGTTGACTGGGTCACCTCTGTATTGACCATCAAGCATGAAGGGGTTAACCACCAGATCTACCCTGGCTCTGTGGACCTGCTCTTACAAGACCATGTCTTTGTACGCATCACAGAAACTCTCAAAGAAAAGGAGAACCTCAAGGCAATTGACTGGGACTCCTGCCAGTACGGGATCATACATTTCAAAGACCATCAGGATACCACCAAACCTCAATATAAAGAGATTGTAGTACATCCTCCAGAAATATTCAAGGAGGCTCTACCAGGTTTGCCACCAGAGAAAAACATACAGCACTCCATTCAACTCAAAGGAGCTGTACCCAAAGCGCAATGCATCTACTGCCTCACTCTAAATGAGGATGACATCCTCTGCACTTACCTCAAAGAGGCACTGGAAAAAGGACTTATCTGTCTCTCACAATCTCCCTTTGGTGACGCCGTATTCTTTGTGGAAAAGAAGGATGGTTCCCTTTGCCTTGTAACTGACTATTGTGCCCTAAATCAAGTCATCATCAAGAATTTTTATCCACTCCCACTTATTAACAATCTTCTCAATGCCCTGGGCGGGGCAACTGTCTTTTCCAAGATTGACCTGACAGCAGGATACAACCAAATCTGCATTAAGGAAGAAGACATACCCAAGACAGCCTTCTGCACCAAATACAGGTCATATGAGTGTGTTGTGCTTAATTTTGGTATGACAAACACACCATCAACCTTTATCACCTTCATGAATGAGGTTTTTGCTCCTCACATTGACAAACACGCTCTAGTATACTTAGACAACATTATTATATACAACCCTCAGTGGAGCAACACCATAAGGATTTGGAAGCAGTCTTTGCTACCTTAGAACAACACAAGCTGTTGGCCAAGCCCTCTAAGTGTCAATTCTTCCACAAACAGTTACCCTTCTTAGGACATGTAGTCTCAAAAGACAGTATCAACCCTGATGACCAGAAAATCCAGGACATATGTAAAATGCCACCGCCAAAAGACAAGTCTGAACTTTGTACATTCTTGGGAATGGTTGCCTACGTCCGCCGCTTCATCCCTGAATGTGGTGTCCTGACTGCACTCTTATCAGCCATAACTGATGCCAAATCCAATTTTGTATGGACCCCACAGAGACCTCTGTTTTTGGCATCTGAAGCAAAAGATGACAACTGCTCCCATCCTCCAGTACCCCAAGCAAGATGGAGAGTATCAGATAGAGACAGATACCTCTGATGCCTCCATCAGAGGCGTATTACGTATCAAGAACTACAATGGCAACTTCCTGCCTATGGCCTACAAGTTGCGCAAGTTAACAGACGGCAAGTGTTGCTACCCAATACACAACAAAGAATTACTGGCAATTGTACATTGCCTTGTTAAATGGCGCTGTTACTTGAAACACCAGGAGGAGTTTACTGCTCTAACCAACCACAAATCCCTCATCCACTTTAAAACGCAAGCTAATTTGTCCAAACTCCAGGCACACTGGATGGAACTCCTCAAGCAATTCAACATGATCATACAGCACAAACTTGGGCCAAAACTTGCCATGGCAGATGCACTCTCTTGTCTATATGTCAGAGCTACAAGAGGGAGAAATGGGGTAGACCCAGATTGGCCCCTCCTAGTTCTCTGGACTAAAGACAAAGGTTTCCCTCTGGGCATCACAGACATTACCAAAGAAACAGTTATCAAAAACAAGCACCTATTCACTGACATATATGAAACACTATACCCCAAGATGACAGATGGAAGTAATATCCCATACATCCCTACACACCAGAGGGCCAACACTATCCTATGTTACCACAGGTACCTGGGCCATACAAAGAGCTGCAACCTTTAAAAATTTCTTAAACATAAAGCCTGGCGGTCAACTCTTTACCAGGACGTTCAGGAAGTCATTGACCAATGTGAGGTGTGTGAGAAGTTTGCAAGAAGTGAGACCCCGCCTAAGTCTGTGTTACCTATCTTCTCCCAGCTGCCCTTCAAGGTATGGGCCCTAGACATTGTGGGCCCCATGCCAGGAAAGCATAATAAAAAATACATCATTACCGCTATAGACTTTGCCCCTCAATGGCCAGTGGCACAAGCAGTAAGGGCACACAGCAGAAAAAATGTGCTTTGCTTCATAGGCAAAGAAATTATTAGCTAATTCTGAAATCCAGAACTGTTAATCACTGATGGGGGCAAATAATTAACCTCCAAGAACACCAATGTATACCTTGCAAATATTGGGGTCCAGCATACAGTAACAACGCCTTATCATCCTCAGGCCAATGAACAGGTTGAGCAGCTAAACAGCAGTCTAGTACAAGCTCTTGCCAAGCTCACCGCCGGGAAACCTGAGGACTGACATAAGCAGCTATTGACTGCACTCCTTGTGTGCCAGACTTGTGTAAACAGATCCACTGGGAAGAGCCCTTTTGAGCTTGTCTACGGTATGCAACCCAATATTATCCAAGCCCTCTCAGGACCAAAGCTAGAAATACCTAGAAAGGTCTC